>KL647289.1:5481700-5572286 GCA_000727475.1 Sarcocystis neurona | reverse complement strand
ATATATATATATATATATATATATATATATATATTGGGACTGCAAGTACCTTTCCGCGGGGAGCCCGCTTTTTGTGTTCAGAACACCGTCTTTGTTGGAGCTTTACAGCTCTGTGTGTAGAGTTCCTGTGCCGGCTACCGCTACACGCGCGTAGGGTTCGTGGTTGGGGTCGCATGGTTGTTTCTTTGACCGGTGTCGAAGTAGCAAATGAAGCCACTTCCCAGGTGTGGCAGCAGTAGTGCGCAGGCTAGACCGTTTTAACCCTCGCAGAGACGGAGGGTCGCCCGAGGAGACGCCGGTGGAGGCAGAGGCATGCACACGGAGAGCCGGATACTCGAAGGCAAACTTCTACTGCTAAACATGCTCAGTAAAAATCCTTTTACAGGTGGAAGGAAGTGCAGAAGTATACCGCGCATCTACGCATGTGTATGCAAATACACATATAATATGCAACACACACACATACATACAAGAGTTATACACACAGTAAACATACCATACGGGATACACCTCTACACATATCATATATATACAGGATGTTCGACAGCAGAATTCACGCGCAGAAAAAAAAGAATTTCTCGATATTCATGAAAAACGCGTAAATGTTCAGACTATTAATATTCGTAGACACAAACCACTTTTACACTCAAGACATCGGGCCCGCAAGCGAAGCAGCTGCTTGGTGCCGTCCTCTGCATCTTACCGCAAGAGGTTACTCCGCGTAAACTTCACCATGCGATAAGTTAGACACACTCGTCTCTCCTTCTCTCTATATACATATACACATATATGCATTACCTTATAATGTATGTATATATATATATATATATGTGTATTTTAATCGTTTGTCATCCGGCGTATGTACACACACTAGCGCATAAGAGACACACGCTGCTGCTTTGTATATATACGTATATATACAGATCTATATATATATATATATATATGTATATACATATACACAGATAGATAGATAGATAATAATCTGTATGTATACACATGCATATTACCCCATATATGTATATATATTTGTGTGTAATGGACAGATGCTGCTGGCTTTATTTATGTCCGTGTAGACCTGCTTGTATCGTTCAACACCTTATCTTTTTCTAAGACAGAGAGACTGCTTCAGCGGGCGAAAATCAACGACGAAGCTCCTCGGTTTCTAAGAAGTGTACGGACGTTTTTGGCAGGTACGCAGATTATTACTTTGTTTGCACACCCCCTGTCCTCGTACGAATCGAGCTGTTGCTGTTTCTCACGTGCTGCTGTTGGGAAGTGCTGCTGCAGTTTCCACAGTGCGCGGGCTGTCCTGCTGCACGTGCTGTCCCTGCTGCAGCTGCTGCTGAAACCTCTGCGGAGCATTCGTCGTGGGTCTACGGGTGCTACGTGTGCTTCTGCTGCAGCTGTCGCTTGTCTTCGCCTGACGCCGCTGTTGCTGCTGTATTACCGGCAAGCAGCATGCCGACGAAGCTGCCACTCGCCCGGCTGCTGCTGCTTCTTGTGTAGCTGCTGACATTGCTGCTGCTTTCTCTACAACACCTGTCCTGTTTAGTTGCTTCTTCTCCTTCTGTCCGCGCTGCTGCCCCTACTGCCGCTGCTGCACCCTCGGCAGCTGCTTCACTGACTCGAGCCCCCGCCTGGGGCTGGTGCTGCGCCAGCAATGCGGATGCGGAACCGCGGCACTGCTGGTGGCTGTTGATGCTGCTGGAGCGGCCCGGGTGCCGGCAGGGGTTTCCCGTCAGCATCAGTGCGAGAAGAAGCAGCAGCAGGTCCCCCGACACCGGCAGCAGTGGCAGCAGCTGGTGCGGTTGGTGGTAAAGACGGTGGTCCTGCCCCGTCTCTTGGTGCCCCTGCTGCTGGGGTCGCATGCATCCCGGCTGCAGGAGACAGACGCACGCGGAAGAGAGAAGGGAAAGGTTTTGTTGGCGCAGGTGCTGCTGCTGCTGCGAGCCCTACTGCATTTGTTTGAGTGCTGCGGAGGTGGGGTTGCTGGAGCTGCTGTTTCGCCTGGAAGTCAACGCGTTCTGTTGCTGCTCCGCCTGGCGCGGTGGCATCAAGTGTCCGCGCTCTTTTACTTCTTCGCTTCTCTGCAGACGTGTCTGTTGCCGCCGGGGACGTGTCGCCGTCCGCAGCAGCCAACGCCGCAGACCCATCAGCAGGACGAGCTCCAGCACCAGGAGCAGCAGCAAGGGGAAAGGCGCTGCCGGCAGCAGGTGACACCTGTTTATTCTGTCTCAGTTTCTTCTCTTTCTTCTCTCGCTGGCGCTCGCGTTTCCTCCTTCCCAGCAGCAGCAACAGATCCGCGTTGTCGTACGCTGCTGCGTCTGCCTCGTCCGGTTTTGGCGCGGCAGCAAAACTCCCCCCAGCAGCGGGAGTCGCTGCAGCAACACCCCCCCCCACGCGAGGTAGACTGACGCCACCCGCGCCTGGGGAAATTCCGACCGGTGCCGCAGCAGCAGCAGCAGGCGTCGGCGAGGCTGCGCTTGAGACGACGCGGCTGCTGCTGCCAGTTCCCACAGGCTGCCTACGGAAGGACGCAAGAGAGATCCCAAAGCCAGCAGGTGGTCCAGGCGGGGCCGGGAAGCTTGTTGCTGTGGGAGCAAAGTTGTTCGTAGTGTTGCTCGGCTGATGTTGCAGCAGTTGAGAACTCTGTCTCCCATCTCCTCCCCACAACGAAGAAGCAGGGCCATCTCGGGCGGTGCTGTCGACGGTGGCTCGCTTTTGCTGCTGTATGCTGTGCAGGGAAATAACCGGACCGGCTCCGGTGGCACCAGCAGTAGTAGGAGCCGCAGCAGGAGCACCAGCAGCAGCCGCAGCAGCAGAGAGCGCAGCACCGCTGCAAGCAAGGGGAAGAGCAAGCCCCGGTACCGTGCTGACTGCGGGAAGCGGTCCAGCTGCAGCGTCGCTTTCTGCGAGAGTTGGACCTGTCGCCTCGCGAGAGGCAGGCAGGACATGCGGCCGAACAGCAGCAAAACGGTGTTTCCGCGAGGGTCTTCCTTTCCTTCCTGTCCCTCCTCGCATCCGCGCATGCGCCGAAGATCTTCCCCCTCCTGAACCAACAGCAGCAGGACGGCCTGGTTGGTGCTGCGGTAGCAACGCAGCTGCGTTCGCCGCTCTGGCCGAAACTGTCTGTTCGTTTGGGCCTTGCAACAACAGCGCGTTGCTGCTACTCATGACCGCTGCGCCGGTGCCGACATACGGAATGCCCTGAGCAGCCATGCCAGCAGCAAGACCCTCGCCCAGTCTCTGGTCTCCGCCGCGGGCGTCTCCCGCCGGAGAAGCACCAGCAGGAGGCGGGAAGGCAGAGCCGAGGCCCTCAGCGCCGCACGGTAAAGTTACGCCTCTTGTGGTTTCGAGAGGCTGCTGCTGGTGGTGCAACTGGACACTGCTGCTGTTGCTGCTGGTTGTATAAAAGTCAGGAACGGCAGCGTTCGCCGCGAGGGGGGGCCCATGCTGCTGGGGAAGAAAGGCGGCAGCAGATGGCGGGGCAGGAACAGCCGGGAATCCTGAGAGCTGCTCTGCGCTGTTGCGCCCGGCCGTGAGAGGGTAACCAGTGCCGCCGGCTTTGCTTTGCAGCTGCAGCAGTGGAGAGTTTGCTGCTGCTGCAACCGCTGTCTCCCCACTCTTCGCTCCTGTCGTTTTCCTGGGATTGCTGCTGCTGCTCCCCCCCAGACTGCCCATAACGGACGGCGAGTGAAGCGAGCTGCCTGCGGGAGAAGCAGCTGCTGCGCCGCCAGGAGCAGAAGAAACACGCGACGACGATAAAACAGAAGATGATCCTTCCTCGAAATCTTCGTCAAGTAAACCTGCTTCATCGCCGTCCTCTTCGTCGCCGGGGTCCTTTAGCGACGCTGCTTCGACTCGCGCTGCGGCTGCTGCGGCGCCCTGGACTCCGATGGCTCCTAATAGCCGTCCCTGTCCCCCCGCGCCTTTGCCTGCCGCCGCGCGCGGTCTGCCGGCAGCCGCCGCAGCATCAGCCGCTTCAGCAGCAGCACAGGGAAATCCTCCCGGCGCTCCTCCTGCTGCTGCTGCCCCTGCAGCCTGGCTGCTGCTGTGACACAGACCCCCCCCACTGAACACAACATCAAAGAAACGCTTCGTTTTTAAAGCTTCGCCACCACTACCCGCGGCTCTTCCTCCTTCCAGCAGCTCCTGGTACGCGACGCACAGCCGACGACGGCTCTCACGCATGATCAATCCCATACACTCCACTGCCTGTGTGCGAGAGAGAGAGATGGCAGGACACAGCAGCCACCCACCAGCAGCAGAAGCCGCACAAAAGGAAGGTGAAGCGCAGCGACAGAAGCAGCACCACGACCACCGTCACAGCAGCTGCAGTCAGATACAACAAGAGCAGCAACAGCAACAGCAGCAGCAGCAGCGCAACAGCAGCAGCAGTGGAACAGCAGCAGCAGCATCAGTGCAACACCAGCAGCAGTGGGACAGCTGCAGCAGTGCAACAGCAGTAGCAGCGCAACGACAGCGGCGGTGCAGCAGCTACCTGCAAGACGGAGCAGCAGCAGCAGCACGCAGTAGAGGCAGCCGCGTTAGGAGTTACGCAGCAGCACGTACAGAGGGCGCACAGCAGCGGCAGAGCAGGCAATGGGATGGCAGCAACAGCAGCAGCAGAAAGTCTAGTCATACACAAGGAATAATCAGCCGCACCGGAAGAAGCAGCCGCAGCTCGGGAGCAGCTGCAGCAAGTCGGCAACCGCAGCATAAACGCGTGACAGCGGTGGCTACAGCAAGACACGTCCTGACGGTGAGAAGCAACAGAAAAAGTCGAAGCAGCAGCGGCCGCTCTACAAATGTAACAGACAACGAACGCGCAGCGTCGCAGCAACCTGACAACACCAAGAGAAGACAAGAGCAGAGCAGCCTAGGTGGTACAAAAACGCAGCGTGTGGTGAGGGCAGCAACACGTCCGCAGCAGCAGCAGTAACAATCTGACCAGCGACTCGCCACGTGTTTCGCGCCGGCACGTGCAGTTGGTAACACGTCGTCGGTGAAACAGGCGCTGTGCTACCACAGCCCTGCAGCGGCTTGAACAATAGCAGCAAAACTTTAGAGATGGGCTGCAGCAGGAGTGACAGCAGACCGCGCAGCCGCCCTCTCTGATACCAACGGCCGACAACACATACAGCAGCAACTGCAGGTCTGGCAACAGCTGGGGAAACCCACGGCGGTAGCAGTCGCAACTCGGGCAACGGGAGGCGTAACAACAGTCGCCCTGGCCACAGCAGCTGCGGCTGCCGCAGCAGCAGCATCTCCAGCAGCAGCAGCAGTTTCTCCACTTACGCGCAAGAAAATCGGAGAGTCTGCGCCGTTGTACAGCCGGGCGTTATCGGCAAGTCGAGTCAAGTACTTCTCGAGTTTGCTGTTGAAGAATGACGCAAAAAAACATACAACGCCAACTAACCGCCGCACGCAAGCAGCAGTTCCATCCCCAGCACGCAGATCTACAGAGAGCCGCGCACCTCTAAGTCTGGACGACAGTGCTTCAGCAAGCACACAAGGAGAAACGGGAAAACGCTACGTAGCCGGTCTACACATACGCACTCATGTCTCTCAGAAAACCAAAGGAGACACACCTACTACATACACGTAGGGAGACAGGAATAGAGAGCCACACGACCTCCTCGTCCCATGTGTGCATGCACACACCACGTACACACATACTTGTATAGTGTATAGATACAAGCATACGTGTAAACTGCGGGAGAAGAGACAGTACAGAAGGACGAAGGAGGTGGACACAGAGGGAGATATAGAGACGGAGAAATAAACAGGGCTGGCAACTCTCAATGTTGTCGGCCACACGGACTCCTCGCCTTTTCGTTGCAGCTGCTGTCTCATTGCTGCTGGTACCGCCTCTGCTCTCTGCTACGACTCTCCGTCCTTTTTCTTCGTTTTCTCTGTCGCTGCTGCTCTTGGTGCTTCTCCTTCTGCTCCTGCAACAGGGCGGGGTGCCGTTTCTTCTCTTGCTGCGGCTGCTGCTGCTTCTTCTTTGCTGCCGCTGCTGCGTCGCCGCGCTTCACCGTCGCACGCGGTACACGTTCGCACATTCATCTGCTCCCGGTGCGCGACTGCTGCCGCTGTTTCTGCCTTCTGCCGCTTCTTTTTCTCCTCTTCCTCTTCTCTGGCGTGCACCAGCGGCGGCAGCACACAGCACGGCGTGCGCGGTCCGAACTTACTGAACAGACGTGAACTCCTGTGTCTCCGCAGCTCGTAAAATATCCATCAGACAAACCGGCTTCTTCACCCGCTGAAATCAACAACACAGCACATATATATATGTATGTTATGTATGTATGCATGTGCGTACGTATGTATGTATGCATGTATGTATGTATGTATGTGTGCACCTGTGTCTCTGAAGTCGTTCACATACACCTATCGAGGTCTACATGAGTAAAAGACGTGTATGTACATGAAATCCCACGGAAGTATATCCGTACAAATCTACGTGAACGTACAGATATCTATTCCGATACATATAGCGAGACATAGAGAAAAAAAGAGAGAAAGATACACACACACATACACACACACAGAAACAAACACACGCACACACACAAGATTTACCTGTATATATATATATGTGCATACGTTGTCGAACAATTACTTATATGCAGACGTGTTGGCGCATACTGCGTAATCCGCATTTCTTCAGTAAAGACGTGCACGTGCTTACGTGTGTCACTGCATACATATATACATATCTATATATATATATATATATATATGTGGGTATATGCGTGTATATATATAGGCATGTGTACATGAATGTACACGCGTAAATATACGTAAAAATCATACACACATTTGTGTAAAAAAGAAAGAGAGAGAGGGAGAAACATAGGCGTATTCGTTGCATTCCGGTAGCCTATATTATATACACGCACCCTCTCTATATATCCACAGTCACAAGCGCGTACACGAGATCCACGTACGTACATCACACAGCCAATGACATACATATACATAAGGTGCTAATATATATATATATATATGTATATATAAGGTGCTAACAGTATATGTATTACACGAGACGTACAGGCATACATATGTATAGCCCGAGATATATATATATATACACATCTTTACTAGTGGACATGTGCAGGCATACATATATACATATATATACATATATATATATATATAGCCCGATGTATGTATATATATTACACGACATGTACAGGCATATACGTGAATGGCCCAAGATTTGTATATATATACATATACTATACGACACATGCAGGTGTGTATGTGTGTGGCCCTAGATATGCGTATATATACATATATATATATACATATGTTGTAAGAAGAACACAATGAAGGGCGATTTGTGTGTACCTTATGAAGTAAACAGGCAGTTGTACGGGCGCGCGCAGCAAAAGTGTTTTTCAAGCGCAACGAAAATCCTCTCCCGACTCCCGTTGTTGTAGACATACCAGCGTTATACAGAAATTATCAAGAAAGAAATGATATATGCATACGTGTACCCGCAGACAGCTGAATCGGTAGATCGACAGATAGACAGAGAGCTGGAGACAGGCAGGTGTAGGTCGATACAAACATAGGGGAAGATATAGACGGGGATGGAGAATAGACATACAGATAAATAGACATGTACAGAAAGAGACGTCGGCGACAGAAAAACACAGGCATACAACGAGATACACACACACATACACACACAGAAATGCGACACAGCCGCTGAGACGGCTGTCTTAGCGAGCTGCTGCCGGATACGCGACTGCTGCTGCCTTTTTGCTGTTGTTGCTGCTGTATATATCACGAGCCGGTGGCCGTTGCTGTCGTGGCTCTGCAGAGTGCTGCCGTGCATGCTGCTACTGCTGTGGATCGTCTTGCTGCGCACATAGTGCTGCTGCTGTGTGTGTGTATTCCTGCTGCCACTGTCTGTCTTGCTACTGCTGCTGCTACTGTCTGTCTTGCTGCTGCCGCTGCTATTGTCTGTGTTGCTGCTGCTGCTGTCTGTCTTGGTGCTGCTGGTATTTGTATCGCTGCTGTTGCTGTCTATGTTGTTGCTGCTGCTGCTACTGTCTGTATTGCTGCTGCGACTGTCTGTTTGGTGCTGCTGCTGCTGTCTGTCTCGGTGCTGCTGCTGCCCATATTGTTGCTGCTACTGTCTGTATTACTGCTGCTGCTGCTACTTGTATTGCAGCAACTGCTGCTGCTGTCTGTCGTGCTGCTGCTGCTGCTACTTGTACTGCAGCAGCTGCTGCTGTCTGTGTTGCTGGTGCTGCTGTCTGTGTTGCTGGTGCTGCTACTGTCCGTATTGCTGCTGCTCCTGTATGTGTTGCAGTTGGTTCTGCAGACGCAGGCTGCTGCTGTGTTCGCTGCCGTCACTGCTGTAGACGCTACTGCCGCGCTGCGGAGACTGCTCCTGCTGCTGCTGCCGATATACAATGACGCTGCTGTTTTTCTCACGGTTGCGGCTGCTGCTTTGAACCCAACGACGTACCTCAAAGTAGTCCCTGTAAAACTCCTTAGAGGGCAGTTCGACAAAAATATCGAATTCTTTCGACGCCGCAGCGGCACGCACTGCAGCAGCAATGCATGCGTTCATGCGTCTCCTCCACACGGATAAGTCACATACTTTTCTCGTCAGCAAAATCCCCGCTGCCGTTTGTTCCTCTCTCTCAACCAGAGGACTGCCGCCGGCCTCCCCTTCCTCTGCCGGCTTCTTTTTCTTCTCCTCCTCCTCCTCCGCTTCTTTCTGCTGCGTCACTTTTCCTCCAAGCTGCTGCTTCTGTTCCTGCTGCACCCGCGGCATGGCGCTGTCTTCACTAGCGCCACCAGCTGCTACCGCTGCTGCTGCGCCCGGAGGAGCGGCTCCTGCTGTCGCTGCTCCTGCGACCGCTGGCTGCGGCAGTTGCTGCTCACCACGCCGCAGGTCCGTTAAACCTGACGCTGCGCCTTCTGCTGTTCCCTTCTCTTGCGTTCTCTCGCCGTCCGCCTCCGGGCGAGCTTCTCCCCTTGTCTCACCTGCTGCTGCTGAAGGCTGTTCCTTTGCTGCGACTGCTGCTGTCGCGCTGCTCTGTTCTGCACCTGGTGCAACCACCTGCGTCCCCAGTCCCGCCCCCGCTCCTCCTTCTGCTGCTGTTGCTGCAGCCCCCACGCCAGCTCCTGCTGCTGCTGCTGTTGTCCGGACTCCGCCTCCTCCTGCTCCTGCTGCTGTTCCTGCGATGCCTCCCGCAAAAGAAAGAGGAGTAGCAGCCGCCGCAGGCATCAGCGACAGCAGCGGCTTGCGGGGGGGCCGTGCCACCCAGAAGTCGTACTGGGAGTAGACGTGCTTCCACATTTCTTCTGCCGCCCTCCGCTGCTGCTCGCCATGCACCAGCACTTCCTGCGTCTTGTCCGTCGCCTTCGACCACGAGAATAAACATGGAGGAAACGTCTCCGCCAAAATCAACCCCGGGACGTGCAGCAGCTGCTCACATATCCAGCAGCAACGGCATCTACACAAGCGAGATGAGCAGCGGTAACAGCAGCGGCAACAGGAGCAGCAGCAGCAACAGCAGCAGTAGCAGCAGCAGCAGGAGCAGCAGCACAGGCAACAGTAGGGGCAACAGCAACAGCAGCAGGCGCCACAGCAGCAGGAGCATCAGCTGCAGCAGCAGTATTAGAAGCAACAGCAACGGCAACAGCGGCAGCAGCCGCAGCAACAGCACCCGCAAGGGTAACAGATGGTGATGCGTCTTGACACATACACACACCTTTCGCCGCTCTACAGATACGAAGACACATTGTTACGTTGTGGTGCAGCAGTACAGACGTAGTGTGTGCCGCAGTTTCCTTCGGCTTTGACACACAAAAAGAAAAGTAGACATATATGTTGATACATTTGCTGGCCTCCCGTATATGAGAATATATATATATATATATGCACAGATGTGTTGTTACCTGGAAGTCCTGAAGGAGCGACGCATGCACGTGCGATGGTAGAATAACGGAAAGAAAGCGGTTTACTGGTATTACACCGTGTATTCCTCCGCAGTCTACAAAGTCACTTCCATAAATATATACGCATACATGTATACACACACACGTCTGGCTGCAGCTGTACAGAGATATACATTCATACATATATATATATATATATACGTATATAGATAGGTAGATATATAGGCGTATGTGTGTGCATATATAGATGTGTAGGTATATGTCCACGAGTGACAGGACAAGACAGAAAGAGACGGAAAGAAAAAAAGAAAGACACAAGAGGCCCTACGGACCGCAGGGAAGTCACTTCAAGGCCGCGAACACGAGCTGGGGTGTACGTACACCGGAATGAGAGAGAACGTACTTTTCGGAGTCTGTCTGCACGCTCGAAGACGCGGAGATCTTCCGGCGTTCTTGATATTTGTCTCTTTAGCAACTGCAGGTCGAGAGCTGCTCGAGTCATGTTCGCTTCCTGCTGCCTCTGCTTGCGGAGAATCTCTCTCACTCTGCAGCAGCAGGTGGAAGAAGGCGCAGGCAGCAACCAACAGGCCGCAGAAATGAAACAGCAGCAGCAGTAGCAAAGCAGCAGCAGGCAGCAACAACGAGACCCGTCCAACAGCAGCAGCAGCAGACGGGAAACAGGACAGGCAACGAACAGCGGCGTCGGCGTAGGCACTACTGCAGCAAGGGACGCAGCAAGGACAGCAGAAGAAGGCAGCAGCAGTAGCAACAGCGGCTAACAAGCACAAGGGCACCTACAGAAGGAGCAGCAACGGCAGCTAAAGAGCAGCAGCACGGGTGGAACCGCAGGAACAGCAGTGGGCACCAGCTAGTGCGGCAGCAGCTGCAGAGCAACTCAAATCACGCACATATACGACGCTGCTTCACTGCTGAGAAAGCCTCAGAAAAGCGTCTTTCTGCGTATAACCACCAGGATCCACCGCTGGTGGACGTGGGGTTGCCTGCCGACGTGTACGAGCTGCATTTGCAGAGGAACAGGGTCTCTGCAAGTGACAAACGGACAAGTTTCTGCATGTATGTAAAACAGCAGCAAGTCACGAAAGAAACAGAAAGATCAAGCCACACGATACGTACAGACGTCCCCACGAAAGCGTGAGCCCCCCCCCCCTCCTGCCCCCAAAGAAGAAGCGGACATCTACATATTTCTCCGCCCCTCGGTGGTCTACGCACAGGGACATGCGTACCTACTTATCTACAGACATACATTTATACATGTATATATTCAGAGAGAGACGAAGACGGATAAACATACACATGAAGCGGCAGAGTGAGAAGGGGGGCAGAAAGCAGCAGGGAAAAGTAGTGCAGATACTTTATACTATCTGCTGCGATTCTTTGAAGATCTCTTTCTCGGTGAATACATCACTACTCTGTACACAAATGTAGACGAATAAGAGATATACACCGAACCACGTCCCGCCCGCTACACGTCCATACAACTGCCATACAACTCCACCACACATATACATATACACATTCACAGCTACACATATACATATATATATCAATACACTCGGAAGAAAACGTGATCACAACATGGACATACATGACTACCTACACATGCATATACATTTATACACATACATACATACACAATTGTACACACATTAATATACGTATATATATACATACGTACATACACATTTGCAAACACACACACAATATATATGTATTCACTCCTACATGGATACACACAGCTATGAGAACACGAACATATTTGTCCATATACATAGAATTGTAAACGTACACATTCCTGTATACACGTACACAGCTGCACCCACACATATACAAAGATATATACACATATATATATATATACACACAAGAGAGTGGGAGATGTGTGGATCTACCGTATAATTTCGACTGACGTGTGTAGGTGGAAAGCTGCAAGAGTCGAGACGCGCAATGGCAGCAGCGCAGGTGTGGCCACAATGAGAGAGGAAAAGGCATGCCCCGGGTGCACACGTCCTTACTGGTTCGTCCTTTCGATTTCGCGGTTCGCATTACTTTGCATGTCATCTTCCCCGTGGCCGTAGTACATTCCGCTCTGAATAACGAGCCTATCTTTGTCGAGCTTGCACTCGGCGCTCTGCAGAATCTGCTCCTCGACGCTGCCGACCGTCACGAAGCGAAGCGTCAGGACCTCCTTCTTCTGCCCGATGCGGTGCGCTCTGCCCGCCCACACACAGACGCACGGAGGGGGGTGCGTGTGTATCAGAAGCAGCAGAAAATACGCAAAAAAAGGGCCGCGGAGACGAGAGAAGAGAGCGACGAGACACGGACAGAGACAGGGGACGGCGCACGCAGGGGGGAGCATACGAAGCGGCGAAAGGACCAAAAAGAAGAAGAGGAGGGCAGACGCAGCAGAGTGAGACGACCGGTTCGCCGGAAGAGCAGCAGGAAGAGCAGCAGGAAGAAGAAGCCGCCAAAGAGAAGGCAGGGCGTAGACAAACGATACATACTTGAAAAAAGAGAGACGGAGAGAAAGGGCAGAAAGCTGCGCAGGATGAAGGAGGTCGGAAAAAACGTGGGGGACCGACGAAGGACGAACGGAAGGTCGAGAAGCGCGACTGAAGACGAAGACGAAGAGAAGACGGAAGCACACCAGCGAAGACGACGGACGAGTCATCGCAGACGCAGCACGTGCTGGTTCACATCTTCCCTTCTGAACGTGTGAGTCCATAACTTCCTCGTATCCATCTATCTCTGTATACATATCTAAATATAATAGACACATTCATACAGAGAGATTCATATTCAAATATATATACATATATATGCGTATCTGTCTATCTATGTCCAGCCATGTATTTATATATATACGTGCCTATCTGTTTATTTCTCAACGTGTCGAACATACACATATATATATATATATATGTATACATATGTATTTGCCTATCTATCTATCTATCCGAATGTCTGAATACTACATATATATACGTATATATATATACGTGCCCATTTGTCTGTCTGTATGTCTACACATGTATTTTATATACACACGTAACTATCGATCTCTCTATCTGCCTGAATATTATATATATGCCTGTCTGCCACTCTGTCCATACGGTATCGAAGTGCCTGGTGGTGGTGCTGCTGCTGTTCATACTGCCTGCTGCTGATGCTGCTTCTGGTGCCGCCGTTGCTGCAGATGCGGCTGCTGCTGACCTGCGTGGTTCCCCTCGTGTTGCTGCTGATTTGCTTCTTCCACGTATTTTTCCCCGCCACGTCGTCTCCGTGTGGTATCTGCC
This sequence comes from Sarcocystis neurona, assembly GCA_000727475.1. Taxonomy (NCBI): domain Eukaryota; phylum Apicomplexa; class Conoidasida; order Eucoccidiorida; family Sarcocystidae; genus Sarcocystis; species Sarcocystis neurona. Next base: position 5,559,039 of record KL647289.1, on the reverse strand, counting down.
GGTGTGTGCTGCTGCCCCGTTCTCTTGACACCGGTGTTGCTGCCCCCACGTCAAACGCGTTTGGCCTTCGTATTGCTGCTCTGTGCACCTCCTCGTGCTGCTGGCGCTGTCGTCGCCGCTGTGTGCATGTATTCGTGCCTGCCTGTGTGTATGTCCAGGTAGTATATATAGATGCATATATATATATATATATAAATTTATACGTGCGCCTCTCTATCTATTTCGTGAAGTACTATATACGTATATCTACGTGCACGTACCTGCCTAACCCTGTCAATGTTTACATATTATATACACATAAGTACATATGTATATGCTTATCTGTGTATCTACATATCTAAATATACTTCGTATACATATATATATATATGTGTATATATGCGCTAAATGTATCGATTTGCGGGTCAAGATGTATACATAGTGTATATATACGCATATAATCTCACCTGCTTTGTGCTTGTTCGTCATTCTGAGGGTTCCAGTCTGAATCGAATATAATGACCGTATCGGCGCTCTGCAAATTAACGCCGAGTCCCCCGGCCTTGGTGCTTAATATAAAAATGAAGAAGTCGCTGTTTTCTTGGTTGTATAGAGACAGCCGCTTCTGTCTCTCCTCGCTGCTCGTCCCTCCGTCCAGACGCAAGTACTTATGCAGCCGCAGCGACAAATACACCTGGATTGAAGTCGCATGCGCACACATGCCAGCAGCACGAGCAGCAGCATCAGGCAAACAGTAGTCGCAGAAGGCGCAGCAGTGCCAGCAGCAGGCGCAGCAGTGCCAGCAGCAGGCGCAGCAGTGCCAGCAGCAGGCGCAGCAGTGCCAGCAGCAGGCGCAGCAGTGCCAGCAGCAGGCGCATCAGCGGCGGTAGCAGAGACACACAGCAACGACGACAGCGCCAGCAGCACGAGAAGGTGCGCGGTGCAGCAATACGAAGGCCAAACGCGTTTGACGTGGGGGCAGCAACACCGGCTGTCAAGAGAACGGGGCAGCAGCACACACCGGCAGATACCACACGGAGACGACGTGGCGGGGAAAAATACGTGGAAGAAGCAAATCAGCAGCAACACGAGGGGAACCACGCAGGTCAGCAGCAGCCGCATCTGCAGCAACGGCGGCACCAGAAGCAGCATCAGCAGCAGGCAGTATGAACAGCAGCAGCACCACCACCAGGCACTTCGATACCGTCAAAGTGTCGAACCACGTCAGCAGCAGCAAGGCAGGAGAAAACAGGAATCCCCTACACATACGCGTAACTGCGTCTACACACAAACACGTGCATATATATATATATACACATATATATCTATATATACATATAGAGATATAAATACGTATGTACGCGTGTGAATATATGCGCACGCGGGAGGCGTCGTTGTATGACAGATGTGCCCACACACAAACATATATAAATACAAATGAGTACAGACGGGCACATCTGCATGTACCTCTCTGCATAGAAGCATAAATATACATAGATATGTATGCACGGATATATGTCTTCTACCCATACACACATAGAGACATAGATCTACACACGTATTCGGATAGATATACACGTGCAATATATATATATATATATGTGTATATACACAGATATATCTCTCCTATCACTACACATATATTGATATATATCTATACACGTATTTGTATACGTGCACGCGGATGCACAACACGTACGTATTCATATACGTACGTGTTTATATATATATATATATATAGTCCGGCCCCCTGCAAATATATGTGTATATATAGATACTTATAAGAAGTGATATATTCGCATGCGTGCGAACGCTTTAACTGTGCGCCGCTACGTGTACGTAGCCATTTACAAATCTACTCAAACACGTCCACCTACACAAAAAGGCATACGACAGGCAGTCACCTACGTCTACCTATATACATACAAGTAAATACACATATATTTAGGTCGGCCGCAGTAGCGGTTTTTACCCACCTACGCATACATTCACAAAAAGGCAGCAGCTGCATCTCTCACCTCGAGAAGGTCGAGAAGACGCGTCATTTGGGAGAAGATGAGGACGCGGTGCTGGCCCATTTTTAGCGCGGGCAGCAGCAAGTCGAGCATCGCAAACTTGCCGCAGCAGCGCACTAAGCTTTCGTCAGCTGCAGCGGCCAAACAGCAGCACCAATATAACAGATAATCACACACATGCAGCAGCGGCAGCCAGGAAGCAACGGCAGCGAAGAAGCGGCAGCAGCAGCAAAGAAGCAGCAGCAGCAGCGAAGAAGCTGCAGTTGTGGAGACGCAGCGGCTTGGGAGACGCAGCAGTTTTGCGGGGAGACGCAGCAGTTTTGCGGGGACGCAGCAGCAGCAGCAACAGCGTCGTTTGGGCGAATCAACGACGTAGTTGTAGCAGCACCCGGCAGCAGCAGCAGCTTAGCTAGCCGGAGTATACGCAGCACCCGCGGCAGCAGCAGGGGCGCAGAGCAGTGACAGCAGCAGCACGGGAAGGCCCTGCAGCAGGCACACAAACAGAAGTGAGCAGCAGCAGGAGCAACAGACACTGCCGACTCGAAAGAAGACAGCGGAGTGGAAGAACAGCAGTAGAGAAGACGCACGAGTACACGCAGAGGAGCAGGAATGGCAAGACGAGAAGCGCCGGTGTCTCAGCAGCCAGAATGAAAATTCACACGGCCTGTAACCGCCGCACCAGCAGGAGCAGCTGCAGCAGCAAGTGCTGCACGAGCAGCAGCCGTCACATAGCAGCAGCAGCTGCCCAAGAGCAGCAGCGGCCGCCCAAGAGCAGTAGAGGCCGCCCTTGAGCAGCAGCGGCCGCCCAAGAGCAGCAGCAGCAACTGCTGCCGCAGTGTCTGGTAGCTGCCCTGCGGCAGCAGAGGCAGTAGAATGTCGGCAGCATCCGAGGGCTACACCCGAGCCGAGCGCGGCAGCAGCAAAACCGGGCGGCAACAGCTCACAAGCAGCAGAATCTCCAGCCACGACTCCACCAGGTAGAACAGTACTACTCCAGCAGCAGCAGCAGCAACCGCACAAGAGCAGCAGCAACCGCGTAGCAGCAGCTTCAGAGCAGCAGAAGCAGGACCGAGAGTCACAACGACACAGCCGCAAGAGGAGACACCAACAGGCTGAGCCCGTCCTGGGCGACACTGCAGCCTGATCAAGTCCTTCTGTAGAAGACGCCGCATCGACACACGAAGCAGCACCAGCGGAAACCCGGCAACGCAGAAGAGAAGTACGACCACGACAGACGCAGGCGCAGCAGCAACAGCACTGGTAGCCACCACAGAACCGTCATTACAGCAGCAGCAGCCGTTCTCCTACTCGCACGGCAGCAGCGATGCCATCAGCGCAGATATGCATGCACGCCGCGGGGACAGTAGAGCCTGTAACGGCAGCATCAGCAGCGACACAAACCGGTGGCTCTGCAGCAGCGGCTGCTACAGGAAAAAGGCCACGTGATTTTGAGCAGCGGCAGAAGCAGAGGTCCTTTCAGCAACGACGAAGAGAGAAACGGAGGCAGCAGCGAAGAGGAGCTTCGCGACAGAAGCAGTTGCAAAGCAGGAGCACCCGTGAGACAGACGCCGCAGCAGCAGGACCTGCGACGGCACGCATCACATCTGCCGAAACAGCAGGATCAGGGGCAGCAGCAGCGGCAGCGAACAAAAGGAACAATTTTATCTCCTGAAAATCCTTACGGGTGTAGTTGGAGTAGCAGAACAAATAGGGATGGTTGCACAGCTTTCGCAGCTGCACCATGCGGTTCTGCCCCAACGGATTGCTCTCAATCTGGTGTAGGTACACCCCACAAACACCCCACAACAGCAGCCAGATGCAACTGCGGTGCGCAGCAGCGCTCTCTGTGCTGCCAGATACCAGATACAAAGCATCGGATCGCTTACATATATATACGAGTCTCCTACAACGTGTACACATATATACATATATATATATATAGATAGATAGATAGATAGAGAAGAGAAAGGGACACAGAAAACTGAAGATACACGTACGTACATGTAATGCGCATATATTTATAGAAAGAAAAAGATATAGAGGCATACGTAGAAACGCAAAGTTATATATATACATATATGGTGACTTCGAGCACCTACGTGGTCACGCAATGTTCACGTGAGTATATGTGTGTGAATAAGTATTATGTACGTATGTATGTGTACGTAGGTTTGTATGTATGGACGTGTGTACGTACGCACATGTATGTGGATACGCATGCGTACGTCGTGTCTACACACGTGTATGCGTGTATGTATCTATGTACGTAGATGTGTATGTATGCAAGTATTTATCCATGCACGTACGTATGTGTATATATATAAATACATATATATATATACGCTAGTACATTTGTATGTGTGTATCTACGTATGTATGAATGCAGGTATGCATGGAGGTATGGATGTCTACGTGTACCTATGTATGTATGTATGTATGTATGTATGTGTGGATGTACGTACGTATGTATGTACCTATGCTACGTATGCATGTATGCATGCGTATATGTATGTATGTATGGATGGATGAGTGGATGGATGTATATGTGTACGTACGCAGGTACGTACGTATGCACGGGTGTGTGTATGTATACGTGGACGTATGTGTGTACGCACGTATATACGTATACGTGTCCGCACATTTGCATCCACGTACGTATGTATATATGTATGTATGTATTTATGTATGTATGTGTGTATGTATGTATGTATGTACGTATGTATGTATGTATGTAAAGATGAATGTATACGTGTAGGTATGTATGTACGTGTGCACGTATGCATGTATGTATACGTGTAGGTGTGTATGTACGTATGTATGTATATATGTATGTATACGTGTCCGTTTGTATGTATGTATGTATGTATGCGTGTACGTATATATGTACGTCCACGTACATATGTGTGTATGCACGTATGAAAGTATGTATGCAGACGTGTATACGTATGTTTGCACACATACGTATGTATGTATGTATGTAAGTCTATATACACGTATAGATACGTGTATCTGTACACGTGTATAAGGCCATCCATATGTGCGCCTGTATGTATGTACACGTGTGTATATGTATGTTTGTACACATCTATATTTCCGTATGCATGTAGGTATGTACACCAAGCATACATATCTTCTGCTTGCATGTACATGTTTGTGTGTATCCATCTATGTGTGGACGGGCATGTATGTAAACGCGCGTATCTACTTGCATATATACGTCTGTATGTGTGTCTCCAAATATGTATGTACGCATACAGGTGGGGACGTCCTACGTACACGTACATCAAAAAATCCTTCTGCATGCATACGTTTTTCTCTACGTTGCACATGCACCCGTGTGCCAGCACTGCTCTCATCGTCTTCCCTTCGTAGCTGATGCGCACGCTGCTGCTGCAAACGCCCAAGGTCGAAGAGGAGTCTACGGACCACGCACACAGAAAGTGTCGCTACAGCCACAGCTACATACGCAGACAGACACACGTATACATACGTACGCACCCACGTCTTCACGCATCCCTATACACATACGAGAATATACATATATATATGTATATATATGTACACATACAAATATATATATACATATACAAATATAGATATATATACTTGTATGCTCACAGGTATATAGATACACGCACACCTACAAGCAATATATATATATATATATGTATGTGTATATATATATATATATATGCACGTGTATATATATATGTATGTATATACAGAAAGAGAGGGAGACGGACGCACTTGTGGACGCCGGAGGAAGAAAAGGTACCGGTGGACGGTGAATATATAGACACATGTATACATACAAATATATAGATACATATATATATATATATATATATATATGTATATATGCACTTACACATATATAGATGTATATATATGACATATATGTTTACATATATATGTAAACATACTAATATGACGCTCTTACCATTTTATAAAGAAGACGCTGAACACCAGAAAGGGGACACCACACAATCTCCTCCTGTTTCGCCGGGAGTTCGTCTGCGACTTCTGCCTTCTCCCGTCGCAGCAGAAACGGCCGCAGCACCTGCAGCAACACCGTCATCCTCCACCGGCACTTTTTCTTCCTCCGGCGTTCACAAGTGCGTCCGTCTCTCTCTTTTTCTGTATATATATATATATGTGCACGTATATACATATATATGTACATACTTATATATATAGGCCTATGCCTGTCATACAGAGAGAGAGCGTACAGGCAGTGTGTGTGGGGTCGCTGTAGGCATAGGCGCAAAAACGAATGCGTGTACAACGAGCATGCGGAGGGAGATCAAATTTATACGTATGCACTTAAACGGACACGTACACATACGAAATAGAGAGTCTACGTATATCTGTGTCCCTGTGTGTCTCTGTGTGCGTGTATGTGTATCCGTGTGAATGCAGTGTACATATATATATATATATATATGCGCATATATGTAATGCATACGTCCGTAAAAACTACACAACATAGAGTCAGGATACATATATATATATATATATATAATTAGACGTAGGGACGAGGGGAACTATACAACCGACCCAGTGGGTACATATATATATATATATATATATATATACATATATATATATGTGTCTACATTTATATATATATATAAATATAAATTAGACGTAGGGACAGGGGACCTATACAACCGCACAGCGGGTACAGACATACGTATATGTATATATAAATTAGACGTAGGGCCAGGGGAACTGTACAACTGCACAGTCGGTATACATATAGATATATATATATATAAATTAGTCGTAGAGACAGGGGAACTATACAACCGCACAGTATGTATACGTATATATATATATATATTATAGGTACGGCCACGAGGACTGGTCAACTCTACGACACGTACACGTGTGTATATATACAGATACATATACCTAGGTTATAAGTATGTTTGTAGGAATTACATGACTGTATGATCTGTACACGTGTAGACAGATACATGTGTAAGATACAGACGTCCGCAGAAACCTCATACCTGTGCGCAGTCTGTATATATATATATATATGTGTATCCGCATGCAGATGCAGGCGCGGGAAAAACGCGCGTTAGAAGAATACAAGCACGAGTGCGTGAATATATCAAAAGAGAAGGCAAGGACGGATTGAATCTCCGCGAGTCAAATTGACGAACATACGTGGAAGTACAGCATAGACCGATAACTATTACTAGTCTACGTACACGCATACATAAACATTCATGTACTCTGTTAACAGGTTTTGTTGAACATCATACTATTAGGAGTTAAGCTCCACACAAATAGACAGGAGATGCAACAACTCCTGGACGACGTGTGTATGGATATATGTACATATGGATACGTCGTCTATTAATGGGTGTATATGTGATAAGTAATACTGAAGAAGTTACAGGCTCCACACACACATACGTATATCAAACCTACGACACATACACAAAGTGTAGTAATCACAAGGGGTCCACTACTACTTCACCCCTACTCAAGACCCTAGGTAGACTTCTTGTAGACCTTCGCACTCCAGAAAAGAGCGGTTCACCTACATAAATATAGACATACATACGCTTATACGTAGATATGAAGTCAATCTCTACGGCCACGACGTTAATTGCTTGAAGTGCTCGCACGAGATATGAATAGACTACACATATAATGGAAAGAACGAGTCTATACGATTAAGGCTATGGCTCGTGCACAAGCTTTCGCAAGACAGGCACTGGGTTCGCTGCCCGCTGCTGTTGCTGCTGCTACCCGTGCGCCGATGCTGCTGCTGCTGCTGTTCGTGCTGCTACGCGGCAGTCTCGTGGAGAAGTTTCAGGCACAGAAGGAGACGACGGAGGGGACGGAGACGCGCAGGATGGCGAAGAAATATTCGCGTCCTTGAACAACTGCGGTCACGTACCTTGTGGAGCCGGTCGACGATGAGCAGCTTCTCTTCCTCGGTGACGTGCAGCAGATGTTCCTCCTGCTGGCTGCTGCTGCTGCCGTGGCTGCTGCTGCTGCCTCCGAACAGACTCGGCGGAGCAGCAAGAGGCACGTTCAGCCACTGCTCGAAGTTCAACTTCGCATTGAAAATCGAAGGCAGCAGAAAATTCAGCAGCGCCCACACTTCCACAATGTCATTCTGCAGCGGAGTGCCTAAACAGGGGACACACACACACACACGTACACACACACACACACACATACAAATAGACACACACACATGTATACACCCAAACATCCACGTAGATTCACACGTACATAACATATCACGCATACGCACATACATACATACCATACGTGCATGCATACATAGAGATATATGCATACACATATGTACATATATACGTACAAGTATATACACATGCATGTATGTACTGACACATACCATACATACACGTAGATACACAGAAACATAGATACACGGATACACACATAGATGCATAGAGACGTAGATATATAAAGACATACATACATAGATAGATACACAGATAGACACGTAGATAGGTACACAGGTAGATAGGCAGACACATAGATACACACATACACGCATACACGCATACATAGATACATATGTACATACATACAATATACAAATACACATATACACACACACATATATATGTATATATACAAATAGACATACACACACATGCATACACATATATATATATATATATATACAAATACACATATACACACATACATACACACATATACATACATATATATATATATACACAGACACATAGAAAATAAGACACAGAGGATATACATACTGTTATAAGGCAACATTAAAAAGTCGAACGCAAAGGCGGATAATCTTTGTGCGACAGAGACACAGAGACGGAGAGACAGACCCCCGTCCCTACACAGATGTATCCACACATGCACACACACATATATTTGTGGAGAAGAATACGTCTGTTTCTGCTTCCTGGGTTTAGTGAAGTGGGCAAAAACCAAGTGCAGGATGTGCTTTCTCGCGATGTAGCTCGTTCTCCTCCAAGAGAGAAGAAAATACACACGAAGTGGGGGAAATACCTGTAAGAGCAAGGCGCCGCTTAATGTGGAAGCCTGTGTTAAGTGTCTGCACCAGCTTGCTGTTGGGATTCTTCAGCCTGCGCCAGCAGCAGCGAGACACAGCAGCGCCGTCATATACGCCCAGCCAGACGCACACGTACATACATAGAGAGACAGAGAGGAGATCCTCTTTTTCTTCTTCAAGGACAACCAACACCGATGCGCCTGTGGTGCAGAAGCTGCATCAGCTAGCTGTTCTGCCTTGTTTTCAGCCTGGGGCAGCAGCGCAGCAGCAGATCCTTCCCCCCTTCGTCCCTCGGTCCCCGCGCAGCAGCAGCAGCAGGAGCCGCGGCAGCACGCTACTCGTGTGGACCTCAACGCCCCACTCACGTTCGCGTCTTCTTCACATGTTTGTACGAACACCCCTCCCCGCGTCCCTCTCCAAGACGTGTCTTTACATGCCTACATACGTGTATTCACCCACCCATCTTTATCTATCTATCTATTCATATATATATATACATATGTGTATTCAGCCACCCATCCTTATCTATCTGTCTATCTATTCATATGTGTATATACATGCTGGGTTCACAAATGCACCCATCTGCAAACACCCGTACCAGTGTCTACACGTGGTGTGTCCCTATTATATGTCTGGAAATGTCCGGTCGGTCAGCCATCCTTATTCTGTCCATACACGTCTGTGTGTATACACTTTCCTATAGAAATACGAGTGTGTGACCTTTCGAAGGCAGTTCAGAGAACGGCACGAGTCAAAGAGGATGTAAGTAGCAGAGAGAAATACAGACGTGGAAGAAGATATAAACGTACATCTATATATAACGTGTTCACGAGTGCTGCTATCTACAAACACCCCGTCCGAAGTTTTCATATACCTCTATACATACACACATCCATCCGGTCACCTACACTTATCTATCTATCCATACGCACCTATGTATGCGCATACACATATATATATACATGCACGTACATACATACATACATTCACCTGTCCTTATCTATCTATCGATACATATCTATTTGTACACATACATTTATATATATATACGTTTACAAGTACACGTATCTACTAAGATCGACTGCAGTATCTCTACGGAATGTGCCCCGATGTATCTATTGAGACGCATCATCCTGTCACCATTCCTTACCAATCTATCTATACATACTTATGTGTTCATAAACATTCATATATATACATGTATATCATTCACCAATAAATATCCACTTGCATATATATACATATATCTATCTAGACGTATCTATGTGTCCATACACACCTACATATATATATGTATGTGTTCTATTCACAAATATATATATACGTGTATATATACATATATATGTCTATAGGTATGCATGAGTACACATACAGCTATACACATATACAAATACACCCATTTTTTATTCACAAGTGTACGTATGTACTAATATCCATTGTAGCGTCCGTACAAGATGTGTCCTTAAATATCTCGGTAGACATGTACACTGAATCACTCACCCTTGTCTACCAATCCACATACACATGTATGCATGTATACCACGTCTTCATATACCCATACATGTACATATACGGCTAGAGCGGATTTATGTCTGTATTCTGGCTCGCTTTCTTCCCTGTGGTCGTCTGCGTCCTTTCCACGCCGAGACGGGATCGGGGGGAGAAGCAGCCACGAACCGTCCGATGAAAAAAGAAAGAAAAATGCTGCACGCGCCTGCGTGTGTGTGTGTGGGTGGGTCCCTCCGTCGCACACCACGTACACGTCGCACACACAAACAGAAAATGGGCAGTCCGCTTACATAAGACAGACACACACGTGTAGGTGGACAGAAATACACGTATAGATAGAAATGTATGTGTAGATATTCCTGAGCGCAGAGGTTTTCTGCGGAAGGTACATGTCTACTGTGTACAGAACCTTCGTCGTGTGGACGCCCCCACCTGCAGACTACACTAGTTCTTTTTAATGTGGACGTCTATCCTGCAGCCTCTCCCGAAAGTTTTCTACGTGGGAACACTAACAGATGGCAAAAGGGGCGGTTTCCTGTATCTACCGAACGTGACAGCAGAAGAGACGCGCTGCAGCGTCTCCGGCTTCAGACAGAGATATGCGGAGGCGGCCACAGAGGCAGCGCGTCCGCAGCCGACAGGCGCAGCGTTTGGCCGCCTGCGCCTCCACCAGCCACGCGGACCTGCTGCAAAGGCAGACGCACCTGTGTGCCTCGTCAACGACCAGGCATTCCCACTCCACCTTCCGCAGGAAACTTTTATCCCGCAGGATGATCGCGTCGGTAGTGAGAAGCACCTGGAAGTACGGCTCTACGAAGCCCCGCGCGGCTGCTGCAGCTCCTCCTCCCCCTGCGCTTCCTCCCCCGGCCGCGGACCCTGCTGCTGCTGCTGCTCCTCCTCCAGCTCCTCCCCCCGCGGCCGCTGCTGCTGTCGGCCCTCCGGTGCCTCCGGAGCCGGCGACGCCTGCCGCTGTCGCCGAGCCGGCGCCGCCTGCGGCTCCAGGCACGCCCGCGACGGACGCAGCGGCGGTCGAGGAGGAGGACGAAGAAGAGAGCAGCAGCCCGGCGCTTCCCGTCCGGTGGACTGCTGCGACTCCCGAACCGCCTACTATGCGGCTGCGCAGCTGCTTTCTGTACTCCTTCGTCCCTTCGTAAACGACCAGCCGAATGCCTGGCCACCACTTCTTCAGTTCTTGCCTCCAGTTGCTGTGAATCGTCGACAGCGGCGCGACAATAAGGAACGGCCGCCGCACGCGCTTCACTTCGAAAAGATATGCCAGAAACGCCACCGTCTGCACAGTCTTCCCCAGGCCCATGGAGTCAGCCTGAAGCCCCCCACCACGTCCGAAGGGAAAAACGAGAGGAGAAACACACACCCAAACACGCATAGTTTCCTCTCAAACAAACGCGTGTCTACCCGTGTCTACCCGTGTAACCGGATCCACGTAACACAAGCACATGCAAAGGTACGTAGATCTGCAACAAAGTCGCTAAAAAAGGAGCTGCATAGGGGAAAGTCAACCAAGGGAGACGTGGTGCCTCTATGTGACTTACAAACGCCGAAGACAGAACCCCCCCACGTGCAAATGCACTCACATAAGTAGACGATGGAAGTGTCACACACTACGGGAATGTCTACAGACGCGTCTACGTACATACAGAGAGAGAGGCGCGTTGTCCAAGTGTCTGCTACGTATGTATGTATGGACACAAGATTCTTCAATAGAAGAAAAAAATGCAGTAGAGGGTCTTCGTCGAGGCTCAAGGAGAGAAAGTATCCACTTTTAAACTTTCTCCATATGCTACGCGCAGCCGAGTATACACAGATATTGACGAACCTTTACGCACACACGTATAAAGACACAGGGGCATACGGATATAGACACATATACATATATACTAATTGTATAATATATATATATATGTATGTATTATATGTATAACATACACACATATGAAACATATATATCATATGTATATGTGTATGGATAAACAGGTAGACACGGGTATTCACAACACCTACGAAAGTAGTTACGAGTACCTATCTATCTATCTATCTCTATACATATATATATATAGTGTGTGTATGTATGAAGAGATGGACACAGATATGAACAACATTTTCATCAAGATACTTACGAGTATCTACATATGTATTATATGTGTATATGAATTAAGACATAGACACAGATATTTAGGGAAGTCACAAAGATACTTACGAGTATCCCATTAAGTCCATTTTCATAGAGAGAGGCCATCCAGTTCAGGCCTTCCATTTGATAGGCGCGTAGGGCTCCACCTTTCAGGCACTGGGGGAGCTGCGTCACGTGGACTTTCTTTGCATGGGTGAGCCTATAATATCTTTCCTTGGACTGAAGAAAGGAAGACAAGGAAGAAGATGTTTCATTTTTTTCGTTGCTCCCTTTCGAGTCGTCTTGCGGCTGTTGCGGTTTCCCCTCCGCGTTCACGCTGCTGTTCTCCCCTTGCTGCTGCTGCTGTTGCTGCTCCGTTCCTGCGGCTGCCGCGGGAGGCGCAGCGGGGGGTACGTCCCACGAGTCCTGCAAATGAAGCAGCCGGAACGCGACGGCGGCACATTCGTTGCTCATCCGTGGGACGCACAGCAACAGCGTAGACTCGCAAAACAGAAGCCCGGCAGCAGCAGCAGCAGCAAGAAAAGCGGCACAAGGCGCAGCAGCTGCAGCAGCGTCCACCGCAGCAGCATCAGCAGGGGCGACTCCAGCAAAAAAGGGACGGAAGGCCCGGCAGCAGCTATCGCAGCAACAGCAGCAGGAACGGGACCGAGCGGAGACGCGCGAGGCGAGATCGCAGCCAAGCAACGGCGGAACAGTATTCCACAAGGAACAGCAGAGAGACGGCAAACTGCAGCAAAGACAGGAGGAAACACCAGCGTGCGCTGCAGTCCAAACTCACTAGTTTAACTTCCCCGCCTTCGCGTTCTCGCTGTTCAATAACAAGATCGCCTATCTTCCTCATGTACTCCTCCGTCTGCTGCACCAGTTGCAGCAGCCGCTCGTTCTTCGTCTCTTGCAGCAGCGCGAGGTAGGCCGTCTCGTCATGTTTCTGCAGCAGCGCATGCAGCAACAGCAGTCGCGCGGGGAGCAGCATCAGCAGCAGGAAAAATAAATGCAGCAGTACCAGCGGCACACGCGGGAGCACCAAACGACGTGTGCGCAGACGCGGCCTCCGTTGCTGTGCGTCATCGAAGAAGCAGCGGCAGCACCGCAGCCAACGAGGAACACACGCAGCAGCAGCACACCATCGCAGGCGCCACCACCAGCAGCAGTCATGTGAACCGTCCACGCACGTAGAAACACAGCGTATGTATTTATACACGTGCCACATATGCACATATATATACTTCACACGCACACACACATATATAAAGAGACAGAGAAAAGGAGGGACAGACAGATTGCAATATGGTAGCACCATCGAAATAGACCCGCATACGTACAGGCATACTCCGCATGCACACATACGTATATAAAGAGACAGAGAAAAAGATATAGAGAGAGACATACTGCAGTATGGAATAGAAATACATCTGTGCAGGAATACCCACTCGGACTCTCCGAGAGAGCAGAGAGTGAGACCTGTTTTTGCCGGTCTTCCGTAGACACTGTACTACTGCGTTTTGCTGTATATAAAGAGGGGAAAACCGGAAAAAGCCATACACCGAAGCTACTCTTCCAGCAGCATGTTGAAGAATGCATGCGCCCGTGAGACGCACGTGTAAGGCAAGTAAGATTGACAAAGTGCTGTCGGAGAACAAAGAGAGAGGGACATACGCACAAACACACACACACACACAGGCACGCACGTATATATATATATATATATATATGTAAAGACACACATCCTGACACTGTGAATACTATAACTCCGGCCGTTATTCGTACTTTTAACGCAGCGAGTCTCTCCCTGCGTTTGACCGCCGCGTGGTAGAGGGCCGCAGCAGGACAGCCGCACTCGGACGGATGCAGGTGGTGGCCGCAGTGGGCGGTGGGGGCAGCAGCAGCTGCAGCGGGGAACCTGAAGGTCCCGGCAGCAGTTGCGTACGCAGCAGCGGCAGACTGGCCGTCAGCTGCTGCAGGTCCGGCACCGTGTGCCGCTGCAAGCAGCACTTTGCTGCCGGCGCGCGAAGTGCCGAAGACAGCAGCAGCGAAGCTTCCGCCGCCTCCTACTGCTGCTGTCTCGTCCTCCTCGCTGCTGTCTCGCCCGTAGAAGAAACAGGCCCGGCGTCTACGGACTGCAGCGGCGACCCGCCGCACCAGCTTCAGGCTTTCTCTGTGGGTGTGGATGAAGTTCCTCCTGTGCACTTCCAGCAGCGCGGCGAAAAACTGCTGTCGTTGCTGCTGTCGCTGCTGCTGCTGCTCGTGAAAGCTCTCCGCATGCAGTCGCTGCTCCCGCAGCAGCCGGTGCTTCCGCGCAGTTCGGACGTTCAAATGCAGCAGCGGGGGCAGCGCTGCCGGTTGCACTTCCAGCAGCCGCTCGAGGGCCACCTGCTGCTGCACAGACGCTTGAAAGTTCTGCAGCTGCAGCAGCCGCCACTGTAAACTCCCCACACGCTCACGCAGCACCTCGTCCTTCTCTTCGACTTGTTGACACTTCCCGCTCTCGCTCGGGCCCGGGTGCCCCGTTATCTTCTCCGATTCTGCTGCTGCTTCGCCTTCTCTGGGCTCTCTTACAACGACTGCAGTACCCTTTGCGCGTTCCTCTTCGACGGTTGCTCCTCCTGCAGTTGTTCGTTCCCCGCCTCTTCTCGTTGCAGCAGGCGCTGGCCACCAGCAACTACTTCCACAGCCGTCTTCATCATCGACGTAAACTGAAAGAATTTCTTCATACTCTTCATCTGAAGAAGAAGCTCCTGCGCTTGTAGCAGCAGCCGCTCTTTGCTGCTCTTCCTGCGACATCGACATCGGCTCGCGCCTTTTGCTACACCACATCTGATCCATCTGCTGCTGATGCAGCACCGGCTCTCTCTCTTCCGAGTTCCCGCCTTTGTTTTGTTGTTCGTCTTTCTCCCTCGTCTCGGGCACTCCTTTATGCAGTTCTTGCTGCTCCTGCAGCTGCAATGGGCGTTGCGAGTCCTGCTGCTGCAGCTCCTCTAATGTTTCTTCTTCTGGTCGCTGTTGCCGAGGCGGCAGCTTAGAACGGCGCACCTCCTGTACCTGTCTTCGCGCCTCTGCCTCCTCCTTCTGCAGCAGCAGCGCCTCCGCCCGTTTTTCCTGGTCCAAGAAGAAGCTGCGATCTCGCTTGCGCAGCTGCTGCAGCAGCATCTGCTGCTGCTTCGCTGCAGCGGCAGACTTGGCGCCTCCTCCTCCTCCTCCTGTTGTTGTTGTTGTTCCTGTCCCTGCGCCTGTGGAAGCGGGCGCCGCTGCGCCTGTGCGTCGACTGCTGCTGCTGGTCTGCTGCACTGCAGCCGCAAATCTTCGGTCGAATGAAAAACCGAAGGCACGCGAGAGCAACAGCTGCTGCAGCTGCTGCGGCTGCAGCGGCTGCTGCGTCAGCAGCAACTGCATGTACGCCTGCGTCTGCAGCAGCAGCCGCTCGTACTGCTGTCCTCGGAACAGCAGAGCAGGTTGGAAGTGCTCCTGATGCTGCTGCCGCAGCCAATGAAATATCAGCAGCAAAATGCGAACTCGGCGATCGACTATTGTCACCTTCCGAAGCGAGAGTTCATACAGCAGCCGACAGAACGCCCCGTAAAAGCGGCCTGAAGGATCAAACAGCCGCAGCAGCACTCGCTGCTGCTCCTCCATGACTTCTTGCTGCAGTTTCTTCTCCTTCTCTTCTTCCGTCGCCTGCGGCTCGCGTGCTCCCTCCTCCTTCTGCTTGGCCAACTGGAGCTCCTGTCCCTGCTGCTGCTCACTCTTCTGCAGCCGCTGCTCTCCCGCCGCCTGCGGCAGTGCCGCTGGCTCTTGCGGACGTCTTGCCTGCACCTGCTGCGTACTCTCCTGCTGCAGCTGTTTTACTTGCTGCTGTTGCTGCTTCTGCGGCGGTGTCTGCTGCTGCACCTGCACCACCTGCTGTGTCTGGTACGAAAAAGACGAAGGGGAAGGAGAGGAGAAGGGACGGGAAGCAGCAGACGCGCCCGCAGCAGCAGTGGCAGCAGCTCCCGCCTCTCCTAAGGCAATGGATCCATTCGGGCTGCCCTCGTGTCTCGTAGCAGGAGCCACGCCTTTAGGAGCTGCTGCAATAGGAGGCGCAGCAGCAGCAGGAGCCACACAAGAAGAAGCAGGCAGCTGCTGGGCAGGAAGAAGAGAACTTTGTGCTGCGGGTCCCTCTGCTGCTCGGCTGTCCTTCACCGTCGAAGACACTGGATCTCTCTTACAAGCCTGCTGCTGCCACGGCTGACGCTTGTGCAGCAGCTGCTGCTGCTGGGCTGAGTGCAGCACCAGCCCGCCCCGCAGTTGCTGCGGCTCGCTCGAAGCTGGAGCGGACGAAGAAGCAGCGGCAGCAGCAGCAGGTTCTGCAAGCGGTTCACCTGCGCGTGATAACCGTGCCGTCGCGCTTGCTGCCGGTCCCTGTCCAAGCAAGCCTGCTGCTTCCCCTGAAATTGTAGCAGCAGTAGAAGCAGCAGTCGCACGCACTCCAAAAGGAGCACACGGCATACGCTGCGAGGGCTGCTGGTGCTGCTGGGAACTTAATCGACGCGGCGCACACGACTGCGGCAGCTGCATCTGCTGTTGGTGAACCTGCATCTGCATGTGCGACTGCGGCTCCTTCTGCAGCGGCTGCTGCACCTGCTGATGCAGAGGCCGCTGATGCTGCTGCTGCTGCTGCGACTCAATCACTGCAGTTTCTGCTATCGTGTGTCCGTTTCCTGCGATATTCATCGCATTGCTCTGCAGGAACGTTAGCTGCTGCACTTGCTGCTGATGCTGCTGCTGGAGAACGTGTTGCCGTTGAAGCAGCGGCTGCTGCTGCGTCTGCTGCTGCAGGCATGCTACAGGAGAAGCGACACAACTCTGACCAGCAGGGGAGTGCTGTTGGTGCAATTTCACAAAATTCTGATGAGTCCAACTACTCGGAGACAGCGCTGTTTTTCCTCCCTGTGCCGCAAGGGCAGCAACCATCCGCTCGTGCTGCTGCTGTTGCTGTAAGAGCTGCTGTTGCTGGGTCCCAGCACGCCGCAACAGTCCTTCATTCTCTGTCGCTTGGTGCTGCTGCTGGTGGTGGTCATGCTGCTGCGGTTGGTGTAAAGAAGCACGTGGAGTATTGCTGGCAGTGGAGCCGCGCGCCGACAGCTCACCTGAAGCGCTGGCCGCCCTCGCTGCTGCAGCAGCAAAATTAGGAAACGGCTGCTGCCTGAACGGCTGCTGCTGCTGTTGCTGCGCAGGCGGGGCTCCCGCAAGAGCAAAAGACGCGGCTGGCCACACATGCTGCTGAGGTTGCAGCAGCATGTGATGTGGGTGGTGCAGCAGGAGTGACTGCTGCTGCTCGGGATTGAAAAGCTGCGGCTGCTGCAAAGAGACCCGCTGCGGAAAAGGCTGCTGCTGCGCCTGCTGCAGGTGCAGCTGACGCTGCTGCTGCAGCAGTTGCACTTGGGGCTGCTGCATCTGCTGCTGTGGGTGCACTTGTCGGTCGGGCTGCTGCAGGTGCTGCTGCTGCGCGAGACTCACCGAGGAAGCCAAGGCGGGAGTGACAGGAAAACATCCGCGCAATTCTGCTGCTGCAGGAACGGCTGCAGCAGTGGTTGGCCGTGTCTGTGACTCCACGCTCAGCCTCCGCATCTTCCTCTCCCAGCGGGCGCCCTTGCAGCTACGCCGCCGCCGCTGCTGCTGCTTTCCTCCTCCACCCGCTGCTTCTAGTGCCGCCGTCCGCTGCCGTTTCTCCTCCTGCTGCTATGCTGCGGACGTCCTTGCCGATCTTCTGCTTTTGCTGCCACTGCTGCAGCAGAACCCCCCGCTGCGGGACCCGCGCAGCAGCCTGTGAGGGCTACTACGACGAACCGCAGCAGGACACCGGAGCAGCGACCGGCACGCGCCGCTCGCTGCTGGCGACCCAAGAAGCAAGACGGCAGTCGTGTTTTTCTCTACAGAGACTTTTGCACATTCCGTCCAGCAGGCTCAGACCAACGAAGGCTCTCCATAGACAGGCGCGCCCCCCAAAGCGGAAGAAGTAGCAACACCGGAAGGCCAACCAGCAGCAGCGGAAGCCCAGGCCGCAGCAGCAGCTGACGCAATAGCACAAGACGCACGGGCAGCAGCAACACGAGAAAGGCAGGCAGCACAAGCTGCAATAGAAACGTGTCCGTGCATCGGTTGACCGATACACAGCACGCAAAGCAGCAGGGCACAGGCAGAGACATATATATATATAAATGTGTACCCTGATTTATTGGCCAGCAGCATCCAAATCAGCAGCACACAAATAGGGACGTATATACACCTTGATTTTGGACGTGCAACACCCACGGCAGCAGTAGGCAGGAGACAGAAACGTACGTGGTACTTGATTCATGGGAATTTCACAGTCTCTCTGTACATCACCTCACGTTGGGCGTTCCTCCCAATGCATATATATATATACCTGTGGGGAAGTGTAACACGTGTGTATACACAGAGAAACGGCACTGCGTCACCAGCGCGGCTGTCCACGTACACACATATGCGAATGTATGGGTGTAAAGATGTCTTGTATCGTACAAAGGTGTACACATATGGGCACACACGCGAAGAAGTCTCTCCACGGAATACGTGTGCGTAACACATATGTATAAGCATATATGTATTTACATGTATATTTACATAGAAATAGGTATATACACGCAAACACGTCTATGCATGCACAGCTTGTAGTGGCGCGTGACGACGAAGCCCGTGACCCCAGAAAGAGAGAGAAGTATAGAGGGGGAGAAAGCGGGCGCACAGACACGTACACCCGAGCGCCGCCGGGCCAGAAAGAGAGCAGCACATCGCGTTTCTAAGAAGAAGCGAGCGGCGGGTGCGTATCTCTCTCGAACCGGCAGGCGATGAAGGAGAAGGGGGGGAGAGCCTCTTAAGTCGCACGCAGGTACAGGCGTTTATGCACACACATATAGATACGTGTGTGTGAGCATATACACAAGTCTGGGTATACAGACGCGTACAAAGGAGAACACGCGGAGCTACAGGAACGCAAATATATATGTACGTGTTTGCTCGCATATTATGAGACGACCCAGCAGACAGGCATACGTAGATGTACACTGGCCTGCTTTCTTCACAGCTCCATACGTAAAGAAGAGGGGAGACACAGAGAGAGATACCTGAGAACTCTGTCGCTGCAATGTGCGGAGCAGCTGTGCGTACACTGGAGAAACACAAATACAAAGGTGTCCACCTTGTCATCTACGGGCGTATTCAATCACACGCAGCAGTCCTCCCGGTTGCAAGCACCAACACTTGCAGAGAAGCTGCTCCTGCTGCTTCTTCTGCTGCTGTTGCTGCTCCTACACCTGCTGTGCTGCCTTCCCGCGTATGACGGGTTATCCTCCTGCTGGGGTTGAGTTTCTTGTAGCTGCTTCTCTTCGTACTGTCCCTTATTTTCCTGCCGCTGCCGACCCTTCTGTTGCTGCTTCGCCTGTTGCTTCTGTTGGCCGCTTCTGCGCCTGCGGCTGCTATTGGCATTGCTGCTGGTGGTTCTGTCGCCGGTGCGCGGCTCCTCCTGGCTCTCCGAGGTGGAAAAAAGATCAGGCGCGGGAGTGGAAAGCGCGCTAGACAAGTCGAGGAACAAAGGGACAGAGCTGGAAGAAAACAGGACGTTCCACCAGGTACACAAGAACTCAGAGAAGGCAAGCGTTTCTGATCTGCTGCTACTCACAGGTACGCCGCGAGGGGCGTTGAAGAGATGTGCAACCTTCCTGAGAGTGGACGGAAAGGAAGAAAACGAGGAATTTCACGAGAAAAAATGAAGGAGATAGTTGTGAGAATACGGAGGAGAAAAACGAACTATCAAAAGCACACGGTTTGGTGCCGTGAATGGTGGGCGAACACGGGATAGGACGCGTAGAGGAGGGAAAGAGGAATGGGGAGAAAAAGGGGCTGGAGGATTTCTGTCGTAAGGTCTCGAGATAACAAAATGAAGTCAAGCAGACTAAAAGGGGAACAAAGATGAACATGGCAAACGGCCAGATTCTCCGGCTTGCACAGATGCGGAAAGACGAGGAAATGGAAGAGGACACCCCCCGACATCCGCGTGGAAAATGAAGGAAGGGCACACCATGTCGATAATGACGAGTAGAAGTTGAGACGAAGAACTCCTCCTCCTCTTTAACTAGAACGTCCAAAGACAACTGAAATAGTACTGTTGTGGCATTTATCATACGGAAGCTCGTGGTACAGGGGAAACCGCACAAAGGCTGACAGAAACTGGAAGAAAAAATTATGGCCACAGGAAGAAATGGAGGGATACAGATTGAGTCAAGTAAAATTAAGAGAAGAACAATTTCCATCGTACACGGTGGAATGGTTTAGACAGGACCCACGTGTACGTTAATCAGGGAAGATGATGAGAGCGACGCAAGTCCTCGCAAACTGCTGAAATAACGCAGAAACCCGCTCCTTCATAACCATACGAAAACCTACCACACAGCGTGGAGACGGCTTCTTTCGCATCTCAAGCTGGAAAGGACGGCAAAAATGAGTATTCTGTAGGGTCTTGGTATCTGCATGCTGTGGCTTGGTACCGCAGGGCTCACACTGCTCGAGAGCCAGAGGCTCCTGGCCTCTTTCAACGCAATGGAGATGTGCGGAGATCCTGCGTATTTTCTGCTCGATGCTTAGCCTTGTCTTAATCTAAAAAAAGTAGAGTTTCTCCTAATTTGACAATGGCTCCTTTACATTTTGTCTCCTGCTTCTCCATTCGTCTATTCTGCTCATGTACCGCCAGCCCTATGAAGAACTAGTGTCCCCTCGTGGCCGTTTCCTTTGTATGAAGACGTGAATTTCCTTCCTCTGCTGGTGAGTATTTCCTGTTACTCTTTTTTTTCCTGACGACACGCGGCCCCACGTAGAAAAAACATGTCTGCTAATCTGACCACGCCGATGCTTAGCTGTAAGTTTGCTCGTTGTCCGTTCTGTAGCCTATCCTGCGGTGTACAGCCACAAATATGACTACATACCCAGCCTCTCTAGATTGCTATAGGTGTAGTGTCCGTACCGTCGTGTGACACTTTACGTAGAAGTATTCAACTTTTGTTGGCTGTCCGTATTCTGAATATACATCGAAATAGCCCCTTGCAAGGACAACACACGTAGTGCTTCGGTAACGTTCCGTACGGCACTAGGTCCATTGGTGGTTCTTGACTACTACTGCTTCTTCAAAATGTAGCTACTTTTTGCTGCTGGTGCGGTCTCCTCCCCTCTGGATGGCGGAAAACATTTTTCGTCCCCCTGAAACTTTTTTTACTTACCTCCTCAGCTATTATCCACTGCTTCGTCGCCACGATACTGTCACTGCACATCCTTCGTCTCGAAAACCAGTACCTTACGGAAAGCTGCATACATCTCACTGTACAGCAACAGAGTATATGTACCACTTTGTATACTCATCATAATGCTGGAAGTTCCTCTTTGACCATTATGGAGTAAGTTTGTATACTTAGGTGTACAGTAGGCATGCTGCTGTTAGGTATTTTCTCTTCCAGCTTAGGAATCGTTACTGCGAGTAGCTCGCCCACTCCCTCATGTAAACGTGAGATCTTTCTCCGGCTGGTGGTGCCCGATTTCTATTCCTGTAGACGCTGAAAGTTTCCGCTGGTGCTGGTAGTTTTTGCTCAATGCTTTGTACGCATTCATTCTTTTTACAGTTCCTTGTGTTACTTTTCAAGAGAAAAGATCGACTTTTTGCGGTTAGCACTATATCACCCGTAGTCCGTCGATCCTGTTGCTGTGCGCCCAATCGACACTAGATGGGAAAACAATCGAACTTCTCCATGTGTAATGCATACTTTATGTAAGGATGTCTCGAAGTATACTCGTGTATGTGTGTACACAAAACACTTGTAAGGGACTATAAATATATGTATGTATATATATATATGTGTATATATATATGCGTATGTGTACGCCGGTACAGGTGTGCGTCTACGTATATATATGTGTTTGTGCTATGTGGTAGCAGTAGCCGCGCAGGTAAAATATCCCCCGGCAGTATGAAGCAGTCGACTGGCTGACACAGCGAGAAACATCTTTCCCTTAATCGTGAACGACGCCGAGCAATAGAGTGGCACTCAAACGCTTCAAAACTATCAGCGCACCGCAACAGATATGCTGCGGTGTTTGGTAGTTGTCGTGCGTTTGGGAATGACGTGTAGATTTATGGTGTTGCCGTCGGTACAACTTCATGCACAAAGAGAGCGACAGGCACCGGGTATTGTGTCCCACGCCAATTTTTCCCTCGGTAAACGACAAAAAGGAATGTTTGGCGACGTAGCTGTCGGAGCAAGGAGAAAGTACCTTCCCTGCTACAATCATGGAACACAAATATCCGTGGGCGCATACGTATATGAATATGCGTATATACAAATATTTATATAGATATATATATATATACGTACGGATACCCAGGTTCACGCCGTGTGTCTACGTTGAATATACGTGTACACGCTACGGTGGTTTGCGCCCGCGCCTACACTTACGTGGGCGCAGCACACTGTAAACGCATCTATTCAGACGCTTGTCCTTCTAGGCGTAGCCACGCGAAACTTTTTTGCGTAGCAGCAGAGAAGAAACACAACTCAAGAAAAGACCAGGTCTTGCCGTGTGAACGCTATTTGCGACGGGTCTTCCAAAATCTCTTCCAGAAGCCAGAATAAGACTTCTTGTGGGGATTGATCTATCCGGGAAAACCTGAAAGCTTTCGCCTCTGGCTTCACGTAGATACGGACGTTCTCGCTTGTAATCTGTCTTCCCTGCTTCCCAAGTTAGGATACGATGCTTCTTGGCAAACGGGCATATATATATATATATATATATATATCGATACATACATGTTTATATGTATCTGTAGTACCACACAGGAACACTCGGAAGGACTCATGACTTTGACCGTGTTGCACGTTGCTATTGGGAGATGTCGCACTGTGTTTGCACGTGTTGTATTCGCCAGCGAAAACACCCACTCTCCTTTGAAGAGCTGTAGCCCCATTTTTGTGATATCGAGGAAGCACGAAAACAGGCTTCACACACCTAGGTTTCATGCCTGCACACACGCACACCACTCCCCTTAATTCACGAACGTCTTACCATACGGGTAATGAGACACCTCTACGTACAAATACGGTTGTTAGCGTTTCATGGTCCGCAACGCGGTACAAGTGGATCGCTTCCGCGATAGCATAGGTTCTCTGCCGTGTGTAACGCAACCAACACTCGCACCCCGTGTACAATTGGCAGCAAAGGCACTGCTCGGAGCTGCTCCTCGTATTCATATGCGCGCATGTGGCTGAAGAGCAACAGTGAAAGGTCGTCATGTGTTGTGCGTCTCACGCCGCCTTTGCAGTACCTCTGCTTTTGCGGACGGAAGCGCAGCACCATCAGTGTACGATTCTGAGCGCCGCCAAAACTGTCATCGATCAAAGAAGCCGCGGTTTCGCACTTTGTTATCCGGTGCATGAACCGCAGCCGACAATTCCGTCACCACGCCAAGGGGAACGAAGTACACCAACAGGTAGAGCTAAACACATAGGGCGGGCGGATCAACGTGCAGATACATATATATAGATAGATAGATAGGTAGATACGCAAGCAGGTATCTAGACAGAGGGATAAACACACATAAAAATCAGTCAGAAACTTGGGAAGCAGGGAAGACAGATTACAAGCGAGAACGTCCGTATGAAGAGACCCATTCCCATACGTGTATGCAAGTTTTTTAGCCTGCGCGTATTCGTAGGTATAGTCGCTCGTATTGCTGTTTCCATAAGCGGGACATATGCATGGCAACAGAGACGAACAGCTGCAGCAACAACTCAGCTTTCGTTGACAAACGCCCGCCGCATCTGATCTGCATCACCCTGCTCACGTCTTGCATCCTCTGTACGTGTATAAACATATATATATACATATAAATATATGAATACACACATATGTGCATGCAACAGAATTCAAGTCCGTTGGTATATGATTGTATAAATGTATGTGAGTAGCGTGGGTTTATACGTACATTACGGCGTATCAGACGCAAACGCACGGACGTGGTGCAGCAGCAGCTTGCAGTTGCTGCAACTGCTTATTGGGAAGACGCAGCTCTTTGTGGAGATTTATTTCGATTCTACGTCGGCACCGATATCCATACATACGCTCAGATGCATAAGTACACAAATATACACCTCGAATGGGAGGCAGCTATGTTCAGACTGGTTTGCGTGTGCACCCTCAGGAAGAGACCAGCCCCGCGTGTGTATTCCAGTAGCTGATCCATGCACTGATCAACACTTCTTCAGTTGCGTCGTCGGCGTCGCTACGGATACTGTTGAGCCCTCTTGATGTTGCGTTCTACTGCACGAGCGACCGTGCGCGGCACGCTTAAAAGGAAAAGCTCTTACTTCTCCATCAAGAGCGGCGACAACCTCACATTTCGTTGAAATTCAGGTACTACTTCAAACACGTGTAAGAAAATTTCTTCAAACGCACAGCTGTAGCGCCATCCGCTTATTCATACCTGCACATATGTGCACGATCGTTTGCCACCAAGGCAGGACCGTCGTAAATGATAGTTTGACGCAAAGGAAACACAGCGCTTAATCGATAGGCGGCGCCATCACGTTGGCTTTCGCACACGCACCTCGTGCTTTCACAGGTGAATAGCGCGAAATGTACAATAATCACTCCCCACGCGCCTTAGCGCGCGGGCACACATGTACACGTACAAATGAACGCCTTTCAAGCGGACTGCGCCCAGTTCAGATGAGGTGGTTTCTCTGCAGAAAGAGTCCTTCACTTTTGCGTTTTGCCCCTTCCGTTCCACTTTTTGTATGTGCCCTGCGTCCTAAATGATTTCTACAAACGCCTTTCAAGGGGGCTGTACCCAGTTCAGATGCGGTAGTCTCTCTGCAGATCCATTTCTCCACATCTGCGTCTTGCCCCTCCTGTTTCACTCTGTATGTGCCCACCGTCCTAAGTGATTTCTTCTCCAGGCCCGCAACCCTGTAAAGCCTCGCCTAAGCGTGCATCTTTGGTGGAGGGAGAGGAAGGCGCTTCCGCAGCTGCATGGGTCTGCCACCGATCTTTGTCTGCCCGCCAGCTGGGGTGGTCGTAGAAAGAGAAGGTACAGCTTTCCTCGCTGCTCCTGGAGCCAGTGATGTCGCTGGCAGTGGTTTAGATTTCGACAAAACAGAAGGTCCTGTTGCGCTCTCCATTTGTGTAGGAGGAGTGGTAGTCGCTGGTGGTTTCCGCGGCAGTGCTGCAGGACTGGCTTTTCCACCAGCTGCGATGTTCGGTGCAACAGAAGAAGACGACGGATTAACGAGCGACTTAATGGCAGGAATGCTGCGTGGAGGAGGGACGGGCATCTCCTGCTGCTTGGCTGTTGGAAGAATCAACTGTCCTTTCATCTCACTACTGCGCAGTACCCGAGAGTCTAGTTCTGCACCGAGCGGAAGTTTTCGTGTCACGTCGTCTTGTGTTGTGGCGAGTCCTTTTGATAGTGCTTCTGTTGTGTGGGCGCCAGGTGCCCGAGGGCCTTTTGTCGCAGACGTTGCTGCTTTGGCAGTGCTTTGTAAATGCCCTGCTGGCCAGGTTGTCACTGCTCCCGCTTTCAAGGCGCTGCTGTCGCTCGCTTTGCGCAGACCAGGAGAACGCAACAGTGTCACTTCTGCGGAGGAATCTACGAATGTTTCCCCCTCGTGCTTGGGGGCCGCTGCTGGACCAGAAGGGAGCGAAGATTTACTAGGGGCGCAGAAAGGAGCAGTAGCAGCGTCTAGACCAGTAGCTACAGCATCAACACCGGGAGCAGCTTTCGTAAAAAAAGCCACAGAACCACGAGCAGAAGGGGCAGCAGCAGCAGGACGTGTCGAGGTAGGAGATAAAAATTCAGACTTCTGTGCGCCACCAGCAACACCAGCTTTGGACGGGAGAAGCTTTGGTGCTGTGGGTCGTGAAATATCCGGCTGCGGCAATCTCGGTGACTCCAGAGGCTGTTTGCCGCCCTTCTCTATGCGCTTAGTGTCTGCTCGCAGCCCTTGCGCGGGTACTACTTTCTGTTTTGCTTCAGCAACAGCAGTAAACGGCAATACCTTGGTGCTCGGCAGCGCTGCTGCTTGACTCAGAGGCGCGACAGCACGAACGGCTGCACCACCACCAGGCTGAAGCTTCTTTGCAGCAGGAGAGCCACCCGGGATAGCAGCTAAAGCACCAGAAGTACCAGCAGGAGCAGGGGTGGGAGCTCCAGGCGCGGCGGAGGGCGTGCGAGCTTTGTGGCCTTCCGCTAGACCTACTTTGTTCTGAGACGATTCTCTTCGTGTCTGGGGGCGCGTCCTGTGCCTTCTGTCAGCGTTTCGAAAGAGAGCACCAATCTTCCTGTTGAGTTCCCTACTCAGTTTCTCACTGTCAATCTCTTTAGGAATGATATCTGCCATGTATGCTTCTCGTAGGAACCTCAATCGACCTGTAGCTGGGTCGTACACTAAGTATTTCTCCCTCTTTCCTAGTGCTCTGTCAGCTAGCACAGTCAGATTCCAGTCATCTATTCGCTTCTGGGTATACATCGCTTCAGCTACTGCCACGACGCTTTTCACAAACAGGCGGTCCGCTTCCTGAATACGCCCCACAAGGCACCAAAATTACACAGCAGCGCGGTGCTGGGAAAACTCCAGTCGATGGGGTGTACAAATGTGTATACATACATATATATATATATATATACATATATGTATACGTTCATATACCCGATCGATACGTAGACGTACACACGTACAGACATACCATAAACTACGGAATTATGAGACCAGGCGTAAAGATGTACATGTGTATGACGTACTACACAATTACATTTACGCACTTGTATGCATATGTATATATGTATGCACGTAAACACATGAATCTGGTTTCTTGTGTACCAAGAAATCATAGAATATTTATTATGTCTCAAGCTCCTACGTTACGCGCAGAGGGAGATATGTTCTGAGAGAGGTTTACGACTACGCGTATGGTACACACCTCTCAGAAGGAACAATGTATAAATATACATGTATTTTGCAAACGTGCGAGCCACGAGGATCTACACATGTATATTTGAACACTCGTTTATTATGTAGGCACCCAAGGGAGGTGTGCGTACACATACGCGTATGTATGCACAAGCACAAAAGGTGAGCCCCCACGAGAGTTAACGATTTGCATAGGTGTGTAATGTCGCCGGTCAAGCGGAGATTCATCCGTTCATTGATTACTACATGAGAAAGTCATTCAAGCAATCGTTGTTCACTATCAAAACGCAGTCCGGTGCACAACGGACGCAAGCTCATCCTTCAATACGTCCACACTATCACGTACGAATATATATACATATACTGGGGTGCACACTTCACGCAGCATTCGCACAGGATGTACGTGCATTTCTTTATTGTCGGAATGCTCTTCTCTTACACGAATATAGGAACTGCTAATGGTCACTAATGTGTACACGTCACAGATGCAGAGAACTACGCACAATATATAAAAATAAACATATGTAGATGCATTTGTTCTGTGTAATATGTGTGGCAGTAATAACACATATTAAATACATATATTTATATACATATATATATACACACTACCCAGAGCTGAATCACACGTATGCACATACATATATATATATATATATATATATATATACGCACACCACATAGAGACCAGTCACCCGTACGCAACTATATGTATACGTACGTACATGTATACGATGCATAGATGAGCCACCAAGCGTACGTAAACATACGTGTCCATACACACGTATATACGTATATATGAATACGTGGGTGCGCCGCAGAGGACTACACGTATGTGTGTCGACTGTGACTTCCCGCTGATGATAAAAAAAATAGCAAACGTCTGTTAACTTATCACGGACAAATGAACGTGGTACGGCAGCACTCAGCTATATACCGACAGCAAAAAAGACTTTACTGTTCTCACAGTAGCATCGCGTCGCTTGAAAGAAAGCGTGTCCGCTGCCGCTGCCTCGAAGGGACTGCCTTGTGCAGTGGGGTATGAAAAAAATTTCTGCATTTGTTTGGAGGAGAGTGCGACCTCACACAAGACGTTTCTGTCTCAAGAGCTACAGCTCCATGTGTGTGTACATCTAGGTGTACTACAGATAGTGTATATAAGGTGCATACGTATGTGTGCATATGCGGATACACACGTGTGCACACGTGTGTATCCGAGGGCGTGCTGTATCAGTGTGAACTCACCTACATGCATACGTAAAAGTGTGGCGCAGATATTACTTAGAGAGGAAGACAGAGACGTGCACACCGGCGTACAGAGGATTCTGCGCAGACGGGTCGGCCTCTACTTTTTCCTTGCTTCCGAAGCACTGAAGTGGTGGTACACTCGCATGCACAGCCCATACGCATATGTGAGTTTTCGCAGGCGCGTAGAATTTCTAAAAGTCACACTTGGTGGGTGTGCATGCAGATAAGACAGACACACTCGTATGTACCTGACCCAGAAGTTATGAATACGTCTACGCTTACACACAGGTACGCGTCCACAACGCCGGCCACAATTGATACATATATATATGTATATCCGGAAGGATGAGATACAGAAGTCATACCTATACAGATGCGAGCAGCAGCAGAAGAGAAAGGGGTAAGCATATCTATGCATATGTGTGTAATGTACGGGAAGTCATCAGAATCCTGTATCTCTGACATGACCCCGATTCAAAATATACCCGTATCCGTGGATTAGGTTTCATGAAAGTAGCACATGCGGAGAAGACTGAGAAAGGGTTAGCTGCTTACCTAGGCGCCTGCCTTACCTTTACAGCAGGGTCAGCTTCCGTCCACGCTTCTGCAAGTTGATCCTGCATTCTCGTCAAGACACGCGTGTTGTTCAAATTCAGCATGAGCAGCTGCTCATGCAGAGCAACCGCATCGCGCAGCATCTCTTTCACGTCGAACGCTGACCTTTGCGGGTACCTCACACCGCTGCTGCCTCCCAGCAGAGGGTCTCTCTCCCAGTCCCAAGCTTCATAGAGATCTGTTCATTTACACACGTACCGGTGCATATACGGGGAAGAAGTAAGTAAATAATTGATATACACACGTGGTAATCCAAAGAGAAGTAGGAACCAGATTGATTCATTGCCAGGGAGACACTAATATAGTAGCATTGGTAGAATAGCAGATAGACTGGTAGGCATGCCTGTATTTGCGCGCACTGAAGGTATACATAAAGACGGAAATAGACGTGTGTGTGTGTGTGTGTGTGTGTGTGTGTGTGTGCGTACATGTAGGTCTACACGCTTCCAGAGGTAGGTAGACCGGTGTGCACGTCTACCCGTGCGGAACATCAAAGGTGCATGGTTTCACTGCGTACGTGAACAGAGACGCACGCCTGTGTAGCTACGCGTTCACCTAACAAACGTTTCCACATACATATATACACGTGTAAACATACAGAGAAACGTAGGTAGATACATAGTAGGCATATACACGCAGAGAAATATCCACATTATACTGATGTACATATGCAACAGGCAGGTACACTTGTGGAGCTATGTGTACCCACGTTTACCTACGTGTCCACTTACGTACATATGCTCACGTTCACAGGTAGATACATAGATACGTGTGAACCAACATGTGCATCATAATTGCATTCATATGAACCTTTATGGGTCCACACAGGTTCGAGTGCTAGGAAGTGTGCTGCTTAATTCTACCAAAGTTTGTCAAAAAGGGCCCACACCCTTCTCTTTTTCTTCGTCGCTTTCCTCCCACTTGCTCACCAGCCTGTTGTTGATAGTAGTCCAGGAGCCGCAGGACAGCGCTGTCGGGTCTGCGGATGCGCACGTATCGCTCCAGCGGGTCGTCAAGTGCAGGTTGCAACATCAAGCGAAAGCCGTCAATGAAGTCCGACGCTCGAAGTTTGTCGTCTCTATCTACTTCGAAATCATCGTCATCGTCACTTGTGTATCCATCGGAACTACCGTCTTCCTTTTCTTGATGCCCATCGCTATCGTCACCCTTATCGTCACTCGCGGTCAGCAGCAGTCTGTGCGCGTTTCCGTAAGCCCGAAGAGCCTGTGGTGCTTGTGGGGGCCTCTCTGCTGTTCCATATCTTTCGTCTCCACCTTCTGCTGTTCTGCTGTTTTTACTCCCTCCATCTACTGTCTGTGGCTGACTAGTCGTCCTGCCGTTGGTATTTTTTTGCACCGTCACTGTTTCAGTGCTGTGTCTCGTTCTTCCCTCTAGACCGGACGCCTCTATGTGATGGGTCGCCTGACTGGCGACAGTGGTGCTGTCCTGCGGCACTTTCGTGGGAAGTGCGAGTCCTGTGACGTTCCCGCTCTGTCCCGCTCGCCGTTCGTCCCCCGGTGGTGCATCTCCTGCTGCAAGCTGTGTGACCTTCCTGTTGATTCTTTGCTGCGTTCCGGTCGGCATGTCTGCTGCGGTTGTGGCTGCGACACGCGTCGGGTGTCTGCGTCTCCTCCTGTGTACTTCATTAGTAGCATTTACAACGCGATTTACGCTTCCCAGAAGCTCCAAGCGGACGCTGTCAGGCAACGCAGGGCGGAAAAGAAGCTGCTTCTTTAGCTCTTCCTGTTCTGCCTCCACGCGCTCTGTGAATCTCTCTAGTATATCACGCATCACAGCTACGCTACCCAAAGTAGGCATCAATTGCATATTTTGCTGTGCAGGGAGCATACATCTCCATATGCTGCTTGTGCTACCTCCTGCTGCTGCTCGCTCCACAATGGGGCTGCCCTCCCTCCCACTTCTGGTTTCCCAACTGCGAGTCCCGCTGCTCTCGTCGTGGATCCACCCCTGCCGCATTTTGATCTTGGTGCTTTTTCTGTCGATACCTTCAGTGTCGCTGCTCCCACAGTCGATGCTCTCGATGCTGCTGCTCTCACTTGTGCTGCTTTCAGCGCTGCCATTGCTGTTGTTAAAGCATGTCCTACTGCCACTCCCATTTCGGCCGCTGGAGAATCCTCCGTTGCGCATCCTCCCCGTGGCTGCAGCGGAACACTTCCCCTCAACAAAAGGAGAGCGCGTTATCGTGTGGATGCCGGTGTGCGTCATTGTACCAGATACGTCCTTCTAGTGAGTGTATCATCCATGACTCTACCAATAGCGCCTCCGCCCCCGTACCCCACACACATCCGTACGTGTGTGTGAAGATGCTGCTTGCAGAGCGGCTCACGCAGCGTATGGGGGAGCTGCTGCTTCTGCGCCGCTACCAGTGCTGCTGCTAGCCGAGCTGCTTCTGGTGCAGTTACCGCTCGTGCTGTTGCCACCACTGGCGCGCCTGGGACCCTCGCAGCGGTGGTAGGCCGTCTGCCGCACAGTGCTGACAACGAACAGCAGGCCGAGGAGAAAAAACTTCACGACTACGTCGGAAGCGAGTTTTGCAGCAGCAGCGTCTGTACACCGTTCGACAACACAAGCAGCAGCAGCAGCAGCGGCCGCACTAGCAGCGTCCCCGGTGCTACGCGGAATCAGCCCTTCCCACCGCCGCTGCGTAAATTACAAACGGAGTGTTCAACGAAAATTTGCAGCGGACAAAGTGTAGGGATGTCCACGGGTGCGTGTTTTGCGAAAGGAGCGGAAGCACTACGTAGGTGCAGCTCTGGCATGCAAACGTGAGACGCAGGGGATGAACCACACGGAGCCACGGGACACGGCCCGTGCCCAAGGTCTACGTGTATGTATGTATGTACGTATGTATGTATATATATATATATATATATCTGTACGTGTATGTACATGATGTATGTATAATCTTTGTGGAAGCGTGCACGTGCATACGCGTGTTTATACTTACACCTAAGTAGATATACACACTCGTACACCTGTATGTCGCGGAGTGTAGAAGCGAGGAAGTTTCTGATGGATCTGCACACGCTTGTTCATATCTACAACCTGTGTAGACGCAAGTGGAGTCCTAGTCCTTGTCAGGAGTTGGCACGCTTTCAAACGTGCGATACGCCTGTAGACTCCGAGATACACGTGAAGCGGTAGTGGGGCTCGCGGCAACGAACTGCGATGCGGACTACTGTACACACGATCAGACTAAGAGCGTACGAACTGCGTACTCGCACATGGTAAATTTGCAGGGCTGAGTGTGGGACAATATCAATTGAGCACCGGGACACTTCTTTGGATATCATGCCTGTTACTAATATGTTTATTGTAACCATTAGGACGGTTACTACCATTACTAGTAGTGGTAGTACCACTACTACTACAACTAATTCGGTACGGGTGATAAGACGCACATGCGTCACCACAAAACGCACTCCGAGCTGAAAAGAAGTTCAGTTTAGACGCTCAAGTGGTTTTTCAGGAGTCCACGTATACCAAGCACCCGATTGGGCAAACATATGTATACTTGTGTCTATTTTCCCATATAAACGCGATGTCCTATCTGCCTGAGCTCCTGTATGCGGACATCATTAGCGAAGGCTCGTGTGAATACATATCACGCGCACCTAAAAGCCATGTCAAACTGCCTCCTTGTGAATGTGTAACTAGACAGATATAGAGGTCCTTACGCCTGCAGATGTCAGTGCGGATGAGCACAGGCACATGAGGACGACCTCGCTATTGCCCCCGCAACGCTCGTCTGTTTTTGCGCATATGAACACACTTATTTCTATGTATGTAACTACAGAGGCACGCAAACGTCAGGAGGAGCACTGAAGGCATGCACACTGAAGGCATGTAGACACTCTTGGCTTTGTCCGCCGTACATCGCACGCATGCATCGGGTGTACCGCACCACAACACAATCGAGAAACGCATCTTATTTGCAGAACGATGTATACATGTACAGGACAGCTGTGTTTACCGGCACAAAGCAGTGAACACCAGGAGTAACCGTGTGCCTGGATACGGAATGCGAATAACTCTAGTTAGGGTGCGGTGCTTCTCGGTTAACAAGTAGATTCTACAGATGAAATACACGTCTGTGTTGCGTCAACATTTTTCCGACATAATGTAAGTAACGTCCAACTTAACAGGATTTTGGAAGAAGAAGAAGAAGAAGAAGGTTCTACTACTGTCTAAAGCGTCCTGCACGGGTGTGTTGGTTGTTTGTAGGATACTACTGAAGCTGACGTTCCCAGCAAGTGGGACGGGTTAGTCTCCGTTACTCGGTACCCTCAGAGCTGTATGTATATTTGTATGCACGCATATGCCTCTCTCCACAGCTCCTCTGGATGCGTGCACATATTCGTGCTTTCCAATGTAAACAGTGACAAGCGACCATCCGCACTATCTCGAGTGGTGAACGAGCACCTGTGAGGTGAGACCGATCTCAAAGGCCAGGAATTCTGCAGATGCGGTGGAACCTCGGAAGTACAAGTTGTTAGTGCCACGGATACGCCCGACCTCCAACGGATAAATTCGTATGTGACATTCGAACGGATGCAGTCAAGCGACTCTCTGTTTGTACAGCGTATGGATCCCCTCTTGAGAATGTGGCAATTTTTCCCAGCCACCCACATGTATATTCATGTGTTTTCTGTGAAGCTCCGCCACTGCGTGCGTGCGTGCGTTGTATTGGTTGGTGTCTGAGTCGTACTGATGTGAAGACCACCCTACCTATATTATTCGTACCTCACTACACTCCGTACAGATAATAGTCACAAACACACCCACACACGTGGGCCACCTTGAACACGTGCTAGACTGAACCTTTTTACTGCGTACGCATATTGGAAGGCTGTGGATTTTTTTCCATTTCACCCTCCCCTGCGTTTCAGCAAGCGCCACCGTGACAGACACGTACATGCCTGTACGTACATACATGTGCTTGTAGGGGGCAGCAGTAGCGGCCGACCGCAGAATAGTTTAGAGTCTCAGTATGGCATACGATGAAAAATATAGCACTGTTCGTGAAGTTTCTGAGGCTACCAAAATTACTAAAGCAATTTGCTAACTACTACTTTCGTTATATGGTGTACAGTGGCCCGCGATAAAACAGTGTGTGAAGGAGATCGGAAAGACCACGGTATAACAGCAGTAATCCACTTCATAAACGCCCTTGAGCGCATCTCCCCAAATACGCATCAGAACTCGAAGGCCTTTAAGCCTTCGCAGGGGACAGAGTTCTGTGTGTAAAATATAAACAAAACTCGATACAAACGCATACGCGTGTATATCTGTGCATATGGACGCCGGGGCAGGCGCATACCTCTGAGGATATCCTGTACGGCTCTATAAGCTTCCCCAATCATGTTTATGTAACCACGCATTTCTATTTCCCTAAATTCATGTGTACAGGTGAGCACGTAGTCTGCTGGGTCCCGCCACTGCACGTTGAACTGCAAATGCCAAATACGTCTGTGAAGCTCTGCAGTTGAAACTTCTAAATAATAACGAGCTATATTCACCATTTTTTTACCATTTCGCGACGAAGACTTCTTTCAACAAAAGCTTGAGGAGTAGATGCCATGTAGCAGGTAGGGGTACAGACAGGGGGGACTCACATTTTACTGTTGGCTACTCATTCACGTCATACACCAGTGTGTGAACACTCGCGCAGCTGGAGAAGCCGAAGCGCAAACATACGTGCATGTAAATACACATACACTGATGCAGACATGCGCTACGCACTCACAGAGGTAGGCAGTTGCGCGCAGATACATATATATATATATATACATAGTGCGTGTAGGTTCGCCTTTATCTGCGTACTCAAAGGTACATGTATCCAGGTGTGTATGGACCGGTGGTAGTGGGCTAGGTACTTGGAATTTCAGTTCCAAGACAATGTTGAAAATGATGTATTATGAAGAGACCCTGTGGTCTGCACCTCATCGGTCGTCCTAAGCACGGTTTTCCGCAGCCGCCCCCAACCTTAAACAAGCACGGCGCGCCCTTAAACACGTACCAGACGACCTAAACAAGACGGCAACGTCCTCAGCTCTCTCAAACCAACACCGGTGGTACATTGGTAAAGCCACCTCATTTCGCGTCAGTTGGTGTTTTGTGTCCCGCTGTAGCAGTCCACTACGAGCGCCTACCGAGCCCGCATATACACGATCCATACGCTTGTACGCGGCAGCCAAGCTATCAGCAACACCCCCCTTGTGCGCACACGGGCACCCTTAACCGACATGCGTATTCATAGATATCGCAAGTTTCTGAATATTTTTGGTAAATAACGTGTGCCTTGTACGCATTGACGCCCCTGTTCGTGGCTGAAGGTACGGAATTGCACCGTCTTTGCAGCACAGTTCGGATATCGCATGTCCATGCATGTATCTGTGTGGATTCGTGTCACTGCGTACAGGCGAAACTGTGTGCAGGTGTGTCGACAGTGTAATCCACTGACGAGCCCGACGTCGTAATGGAGATCATCTTCGGTCAACGCAGAGAGAGAAAGCTTCCCATAGAGAATTTTCTGTTTGTCAAGAAGTAAGATGTCTAACCCAACGCTATAAAGATCTCGAAGGAATGCAGTCGTAAGACGGGAAGACTACCCACAGAGGATTCTTGGCTTTTTTGTCTACGTTTTGCAGAGCCCAGTTCCCACTTTGCTCGACGTGCATTCTTTCCGTGCATCTTGCAGAAGTAACAGCCAATACCAGATGCTTACATCCACGGTGTCTTCCTGACACCGTCTGCGGAAGACACCCCGCTCCAGCGTTAAACGGTTATGGCATTGAAAAGAAAAACAATGTATAAAAGTAGAAACTGAGCATATACGAACGAGTTACAAACGTCTTGAAGAGAAAGCGGGAACGCGTTACGTCTAAAACACACCTGAATTTATCGCCAGCCAGTCATTCGAGCTTCCTGTGCCTCGTAGCACCTGGGTCGTTTATGTACAGACGCCACGATTCAAATGAAAGGAAATGTGTAGTCGGTAGAGTGCGTACACATGTACGTGCGCATCAATTTTGTTGTCAGTTGGCTGCGGAAAGGTGTTTGAATGCAACGCACCGGTTGCATACCATTAATTGCCCGGTGCAAACGTTCCTACCAGAAGTTGCCAGAAATACAGCATGATACGATATCCCATCCTACTCAAATTCGGGACATTGACCGGTTGAACGTTTCCGGTGAAGCTGCTCCGGACGCCGCCTTCACTTTCTCGAACATTGGAATTGTCTAACCCACTCTATTCTTACGTTGCAGTACACGTAAACTCCGGAATATGCACACAGACACTACACGAGTGCAGAATGGTCTATCCAGGTAATTGAAAATGCCAGTTTGCCTTGGCTTTTCTGGCCAAAATTCTGCTTGCATCGTAACTGCTTGTAGCACTTACGGCCAGACACACGCTGCTTTTTGTTTAGGCCTACGCGCGTGTGAAATAAAAACATTGTTGCTGCTGCCATACAGCTCATTTCACTACATCTCCGCCGTAGCTCCCCCACTACAGTGGCATTCATCTGCATCTGCTCTTCTCTTTCTTCAAGGCCGACCGCTTCCACTAACGTGCGTATTTCTTCTCACCTCGACACCTAGATAATGTTTTGAGTGTTCCGCTTTGCGGTACGGCTCGCCAATCGGTTTCCCTCCTGCGCGTGCTGCAACTAGGGTTTTTGTTGCTGACCGGCCAGGTGCCCGTAGCCGACAACAGTCGCCTTTGAACTGCGGTACGCTCCCTCTACGCGGCAGCGGTAGGTGAGCCTGTGTAACAGATGTTCTTGCAGCCTCATACGCGCATGCTGTCGTGGGCGAATTTCCGTCGCTACGCCACTCCGCCCATCAGCTCCATCTGCTACTGAAGCTGCTCTTGGTAACCCCCTGTAATTGCATCTCCTTTACTTTGCTCTCTTGATTAAAGCTGCCCTTGCAGTCTCCTGGCCACTACTGGCAATGATGTGGCGAGATCTCTGAACATCTGGCTATTGCGCAGCACCTGTAAACTCATTCGCGTCTGGGACTCTCTCGCATCAAGAGTTTCAATTGCGTACGCCACGACACGAGGCATACGCTGGCTGCAGAACGTCTCAAGTTTGGCGTTGTCAGGGTCGTTGAAGGTAATGTACGCGTCGTACGTGCCTCGGCACCAAAGCCGAAACAGCAGACGTGCCGCGGCTCGGGCATCACCTGCAGGCACACTCGCATTAGGCTCTATGTACGTCAGCACCAGGGCGCCTCTCGCGGTCAAAGCAAGCGTCTTCTCCGCTACAGTACCCACCGATATTCCCGCTTCTGAAAGCTTGCTCAGCACATGCACAGCTTGCACTGAGAGCGATAGCCTAGTAAGATGCCAAGACTCATGCTCCTCTTCTGAATCCGATGGTCTCATTTGGAGTAGTTCATCCAAAGTGCATAGCAACACCTCGCGCGTCAGGAAACTATTGACGATCATGCGTCCTTCGCTCGCTGGAAGAAGCGGACCTTCTCCTTCCACATATATAACGTCCAATGGTATGTACAGGTTATATTGCTCTGCCGCTTGCCATGGCTGCAGGTTTGTACCGCCTTTAAGGCGACGCCATGCCCACAGCATACTGCGCAGGTCCGTCAAAATTTTCTGCATATACTCTTGCTGCTGTTGCTCATCTGCTGTAGAAAGAACATAAGCTGTTGTCCAAACTTGTGGGTGTCCACCCGCAACGCAGGTGTGCCACGTAAAGCGCAATTCAGAGCCATTCAAAAAGCCTTTTAGGCGATCTCTGCTGTACATCCACTGCACTGCTTCTCTTGCAGCTGCCTCCGGAACAGGAGGTCCAGGCGGGTCCTGCGGCTGCCTTCGCTCTGTTACGAAAGACGTCACTATCTGACCGATCAGCTGCTGCTCGTCAATCTTAACACCAGGCAACCACAAAACACAGCCTTGTCCTGTGCCCGGCGTTGAAGCAGCCGAACAGTCCGGTGTCCTATTGCCAGTCTCATCGTTGGTAGCTGACTCGGAGGCGCGGTCCTCTTGGTGGTCACTCATCTGTGATCTGCTGCAGGAGTCTTCCCCCGTGACGCTACCAGAACCACGACCACTGCCACCGCCACCCGAAGTATCAATGCTGCTTTCGGCAGAAGCGGCGGTTCCAGAGCCCGACGAATTACTGGAGGTGCTCGCGGGCTCCTCGAAACTCGTGCTTATCTTACCACCGCCGTTTAAGGTTTCGTAGATACCTTGTGGGGTCTCACCGATGCTGTGTCTGTTGAGGAAATTACGTCGCCGTCTGCGCTGAGCGACGAAGGGGCCGCGCAAGCGTAGCCCAGAAGGCTGGGATTTAGCTTGAGTCTCACCAGCGACAGCCATACCATATACTTTATGCAAGTCTACATGCAGTGCTGCGGCAAATTCTTGTACTGTCGGAGGGGTAGGTGGTGGAGGATCACCCAAATTGCCTAGCAACCCCCAGGGTGAATGTCGACTTCTACATCTGAAAAGACACAGCGCCTTGCTTTTCCGTTTCTCTGAAGTAGGAAGGACGGTCAAAGTTGGAGGAGAGTCGGACGTAAAAAGGGAGTGGCTCGACGCTCTTCTGACGATACGGGTCACGTTTGCGCCATCAGAATCGGGCTCCCATGCAACTACACCCGCGTACAGTCCTGGATTGTGATATTTGTCAAATTTGCGTCCTAAAAATCTTCTCCACAATTGCCTCCCGAAACCTGATTTGCCTTCAGAACGAGGCTGAGCACGCACATATGCTGCAGCGTCATCGTGAACAGTTGAGGCGACAGCAGGCGCAGCAGCCGCTGAAGGAGGGGAGGAAGAAGTAGCAGCATCTACTGAAACCTCCAAAGAAAAAGGACCTGCAGCAGACGAGGACGGAGCAGTTGTTGCAGCAGGGACCGCTCCAGAGGCACGAGCTGGCTCACGCCCAAGAACATAACCACTGGAAGGAGAGCGGACAGCAGTACTTCCGTCTGTCTCCGAGGAAACAACAGCAGCGACCAGTACTGCTGTGCCTACGCCAGTCAGCAGCAGCAGCTGCAGAACGCAGCGGCAAGCAGCAGTCATGTAGGAAATGTAATAGCGAAAGACAAGGGACAATCGACAAGACCAAGTACCTGCAGCAACAGCTTCACTAGCTGCACGTCCGCGGTACGAATAGCGATAGCCTTACTTAAAACAGCTAAAAGTAGGCCTATTTATCCAGGTCAGTGAGTGCCGCTATATCAGCAGTTAGTAGTAGAGCATTCAGAGCACCGCAGCACTTTCGGACTGACCATTTCTTTTCCTGAAACAACAACAATGTAATTGATCCTGGACGTCTACGGACTACTTCCTGTCATGGGTAAGTAAGCGGCCACTCGATACAGGCGAACGTGTTCGGAAGCGTGTTTCTCTTATTTACTCCATACGTCCCAAATGACCCAGTACATGAAAGGCCACAATGCACCCTGGTAGAATATCCCGGCTGCCTTACAGTACTCTTACGGTCCACACCCACCTGCTACATTAGCTAAAAATGTGCGTTACGTTCCTATATGAATTCACGAGAACCCTCTACGCCCATGCGTAGATGTTTCGTTTGCTCTACGCGCGTACACGTACATATAGATACATACATCTGCACGTGCCAATATATTACGTTCGTTGCCTCTAGCGACGAGCAACTGAACCACGGGGGATTAAAATGGAAAAGTACACCCGGTAGATGCCATCGCGTACGCTGGAGGGGACCGACTGTTGAGCTTTCTGTGCCGGACTCAAGGCACTAACGCGTTTGACTCAAAAAAGTAACGCGTCGCAGAGGTTACACGACGTTGAGCTAGAAACGAGTTTCCATTGCATATGAAGCGCTCTCTTCATCAACTGATACAAGCTGTGCATACATATATGCATATATAAGTGCATATAACTTCCGTCGTAGTGTACAAAGAAATACTACGTCTGTTTTCCAGCGACGAGCAACGGAGTTAGAGAACGTTCACGCAAATGCAATTTCAAGTCGGCACCGACCTCTGATGTAGCCTAATGACGAATCTGCTGCTACAGCAGACTCAGAAAACCCTAGCGCTGGACTGCAAACTTCTAGAAGCGGCGTCTCAATTCTTGTCTCGAATTGACGCTTGCTCACTCAGGCAGCGGGTAAGTGGATTTTTTTTCTATCTTGACCCCCACGTTCCTCGCGGTCAATAGAACGCTGAGGTAGCTACGAGACGTGCAGACGGGGTACGGGCGTCCGCGCTAGGAGGACGACACTGCCACCCATTTCGCCACCTACCCGCGCATCAAACATGTGTATCAAGGCGCGTTACCTTAGTTGAATGAATCGACAAGGGTGTACTAACGCTAAACCCTCTTATGATCCTTGATTCAGTTAGACAGGAACATGTGCTGAGACGTTTATTGTAGCCTGTGTACCGCAAAAGTATCCTGAATGTATGCGTAAGACACGTCGACCGATGGAGAAGGTATGGCATTTGATGGACCTTTTACATTGGACACATGTGAACAAAAATGTATCACCTTCTATCTTGAGCGACCTGGGGAAGCGCCGACCGCGTCCACACTTTTTGAGACGAGTGCCGCTGATTGGGGAGGGCGGTCGAGAGTGGCTGCTAGGAAGGTGGCCGCCAGATACGGCCAACACATACTTTAGGAACGGATATACAGTTAATGAGTCGAGGCGTGCTCTTCTAGTACAGCACGCGGGTATAAGGCAGCTAAGCCATTCCTGTTTACAACTTGCGTATGTGACCTCTAGCACACGCCTTTGAAGCATTATACGACCACCTGATTTCTAGCAAAATTCTGTCGCTTCGAGTAGGTGCTGGTCTGTTTCAAGGGCAATGCGGTAACTCACAGGCCCTCAAGCTTTTTTTTTTTCGTGCGCGCCGAGTATATCCACACGTGGGAATCCCACAACGTGCTCCGAGATACTCGAAACGATATCATGAGGGGTGGGCGCGAAGAACCAAAGAGAACGGCGTAGCTTTCATTCTGCAGCCGCTTCCGCGTTTCGAGTGCCTGACTACGTCACGAGTCTCGTGTTATTTATATACAATAGATGATGTTGATCGCACCGGTGTAACTCACTTGTATGACTTGTAACTTACTGGTAGCTCACACGCTTTGCTTAGGTTTGCAAATTCCTGGAAGCGCTACTAACTCATAGAACCCTCGACATAGGCCTCACACGTAGCCGGTAGCGTAGGTGTTGCACACTCACTCGTGCTACTTAGACGTTCTATATTTTAGGACAGGCGTAGGCCGACGAATAGCGACCGTGCCGCCGCCTATATACACGTCGTTTTCTGCAGCACTTAAACGCACGCGCCCGTCATATTTGTACGCGTGTGTGGGGGGGCGACGCCGGCTGGTTTGCGGAGCTACTGCGTATTTAGATGCACACAAGGACACTCTGTTGGCTTTTATAGTTGCTGCGGATAAGCGGGGTGACGTCCTCCAGATCTCCCTCTGAGTTTTGCTTCCCTTGCGCGCGCGCGCGCACAACGCACTAGCAAGGGCAGAGCAGCTATACCGGTTGCAGGTACACTTTGTCTAGAAAGGATATGCACGTCGCGCATTTAACAGCCGTCAAACATGCTTATCGCAGCTCTCTACCTAAATCACCCGTGTACGCTTGTATGTATTGCATAAAATTAAAATATAAGATCTGCGTTAACTGCACAGTACCTCTATAGGGGGGGCTTGTGTGGAAACGCAGCCAACGGTACGTGAAGACCTGTGGGTTATTACTGAATCCAACGTATGAAGAGCAGCAGGGAAGGTACCGAGTTAACGTAGCAGTGGAAAGGGCAGGTGCTGCGGGCGGAACCACACTTGTGCTTAGCAGCAAATCATACCAAAGAGATCATCTGCAACGTCCAAAGTGGGTTATGTATCTATGTAGCGGCATGCACCGCTGTATATCGTTCCCCTGAGACTCACTGTAACTGCGGCAGTCTCTTCAAGTAACCGCATCATTACCTTTTAAGCCCGGCAGGCAGTGGTAATCTTCTGAATAAACACCACTGCCTCTCGGCGCCTAGCTGTAGGGTTCAGTGTGAGCTGTGCGTCAATGGCCCGTATACGTTGTAGCGTCTATTTTAGCAGATTCCTTGCCTTCGGCCCTGTGTCGGTATAACTTAACCGGAGAACCCTGAGG
This sequence comes from Sarcocystis neurona, assembly GCA_000727475.1. NCBI lineage: Eukaryota > Apicomplexa > Conoidasida > Eucoccidiorida > Sarcocystidae > Sarcocystis > Sarcocystis neurona. The sequence continues at coordinate 5,516,296 of KL647289.1, read as the reverse complement.
ATAGAGTGAACCGCACTTTTCTGTATCCGTAGTTCGCATATTAACTCGTGGTTTCGGAACAACAATCCAATTTTCACATGGAGTATCACGTAATTCATGTATCTACACCCGGGCGCTACTGGTATATTTAACTAGTCTTTGTGTTACGGCAGTAAGACGGTTTACCAAGGCAACTCGATCACAGACGGTTTTCCCTGTAATCGGGCAGACGGCAAAGCAAAGTCTATTCATATAACATGATATGGGTATTGAAATATAACTCAGTACATGCGTGTTAGTACCCAAGACTTCCGAAGAGAAGTAATCTAGAGCATCACTTTACTGCCGGACTTACCCACAGAAGTAGGACGCGAATGCAAAGGTACCGTTGCAATACAATGCCTGTAAAGTACTATAACAGAGGTTGTCTCATTTGGTGTCTGTGTGAGGCGCTCCCTTCCAGTTCAAAGACCATGTGTCGGAGACACGTACAGCGGTTGCACTCCGATGGGAAAGAAAAGGAAAATGCACGTCTCAACATTAGATCAGACTTAGAACATACCGTATCATCCTGTCGGAATAGCCCGCTTTCAGTACGTATTTTCACATCCTGGATGCATATGTGTGGAAGCACCCCTAGACTTACAACTGGCGCAGAGGTGTTCCCCGCGCGCGTACAGCAGGCGTAGCTGCACGTGGACGCTTCCTGTTGACTTTCACATTTACCCTCTTTACCACAGCTAATTCGGAAGATATGCGTACACATGTGCATACATACATTTAAAGCCCTATTACTGCACACCGACCGAAGTTATCTGTATACTACCTAGAAATGCGGCTCGTTCTTCTACACTAGGTGCCGACTCAAGCAGCCGACTGGGGTTGCGAAGGGACTTGGGCCCCACACATCACGCGTGTTGGAGGACCGATCTGACGCCAGGCGAACGCAGGAATTTTTTTGCCTGCTGAACTTCTCTGTTGTACACAGAATTAGTAGTACGACGACCACTGCACACAGATCTGTAGTATTTAATGCAAACTCAGTCTGCGCCGAACGTCATATGCTATCTGCACCTCCTCGGCCGACATGCATTGGTGAACACTGAAAGAGTGAAAGACACCGCGAGACCTACACCCGTGTATACATATACTTAGGTTGGGTGAAGCTGTCTGCGGATGCATGTCCGCATTCTAATGCACTTCTAGAACTGATTCAAATCTCTGCGGGCTCCACGTGACATGTGGTCACAATCGAGTCTGCAGGGCGCGTACTTCAGCACGACACGCGTTGGCAACAGAAAAATCTCCTTTCCCGATAAGAACTCGAATGTACAAGGAATATACTGTCGTGGATGTTCGCGTGCATATATACACGTGTATAAATGCGCGTAGAACACTAAACCACGTGACCTCTGCCCGCACGATGCAGCCTGCTGATTCGGGAAATTCTGGTTCGTGCGACGCTGAGGTCGAAGACGCCTCTTTCTAGGATGGAGTTTGCTTTCCGCTCTTCATGTCAAATTGCCACACGATGTGGAATTTTACACGCAGTGGTACACGTGTGTATCTAGAGAGAGACTGACGGAATTAAAAGGATGAAATCGTGCCGTATACGTGCGCACTGTGCTCCCAACTCTGGTCAGAATTCAGGAGCAGCCGTGCAAGTGACTACTCTCTTATTCTAACCCAGTGAATATTTGAGGCTCGTGTACGTATTCGAACACAACGTGTCCACAAGGGATGCGTCCACTCTTGTCTTCTGCATTCTGCAAGACATTTTGCGTCTGTATATGCACGCACGCGTCAAATTCGTGAGTGCTACAGGACACACACCTGTGAAAAGGTAGCGAAGCACAACGTAAAGCGGTTTTATCCTCCAGGCGCAGGCACGCGTCAAACTTGTGCGTACTATCGCACGCACACCACCTGTGGGAACATTGCGACTCACAAAATTAAGCACCTGTATTCTACTTAAGCGTCTGTGTCTACTTTGATACTCCCAAACATAGTGCCACATTCTCGCAGGTCAACTCAACTCGACAAAGTGAATATCCTGTGCAGAACTCGTGGAGTTTCTTCCGACTAAAGCACCTCTACACGGAACCAATGTGGTGACTCTGCTCCTGTAGAAGAGCTTAGGTATATATACATGCATACGTGTATTGCACACGACAATGAATGCGTGAGTGACAACAGAGTCAAATGTGCACGCGGCTCGTCATTCTCTGTACATCTTACCCACATTGTTGTGTACGTGCAGTATAACAGTGGAAGCAGGTGGGCCCGCCTAGCTAGGCAGTCTCAATGCCTCTTCCGTTGGCAGAAAAGATGTGATACTTCGTCTCGCGCCGCGCTTTTGTAGTGAGACAATTGCACGGACCCCTGTCGATTCCCTCCACGAGTCGCACTGCGCAGGTAATTGTAACGTCTTTCTGTGGGTGCCTTGTTGATTCAAACACTGCTCGCTATAAGCGCTGTAATCATGTATCCTCCCGTGTCCTTCGCATTCGAGCCGTCCCTGCTTTTTGAAATCTTACTGTCGCTGGACCGTGTCATTTGTAATCGGGTAGGTCCGCTCCTCCTGCTGCCGTTCTTGTTTTATAAGTGTTACGTGAAGGACTTCCCTTCACATCAAGTGCCGGCTTATCTCATTGTACTAGTTTGCTATGTGTTCGTTAACTGCACACGGGTGGCAGCGGGCTCTTCTGGCAACGCTAGAGGCGCAGCGCAGCACTTCGTGTGGTTCTGGCTCCTTCTGCCTTTTGCGTGTGTTGGACTTATATATATGGTCACCTGGCAGCCACTTGTGCTTTTATACGACTGCATATACGTAGGGATTGGGCTTGCCCTATCTGTTCTAGAGCTCCTTTGGTCCTTTGTGCTCGTGATTACTAGTTCGTTCTCTACTTCCAGCGAAGACCACCTAGTCCTCTTCCCCCAAAACACAAAGAGCATTGGAAGTTGCAGGAACTGATTTTCCACAAGCTCCAGAAACAGCAACCGTGATCACGTCCTCTTCCGTAGAAAAGGGCGTGCAGTATCTTCGACTACAACTCCGAAGTTGCGCCACTGCAGCGAAGTTGCTCACCGTCAGCATTGGCGAGAGTGAGAAACTGTTCAGGACACCAGTGCAACGGTGGCGTGGCAGCTTAAGAAGCTGAAAGCAGAAAAAACAGTTGCGGCATCGCCGCATAACGACGGAAAAGAGTAACTGACGTCAGCGTCAACGCACTCCTCGCTCTGGCAGTAGAAAATTTTCCACTACCATGGTGCTGGCTCACAACGACAGCAACAAGGGCAGCAGCTTGGTGCTGCAGTCAAGCCGCCTTGAAAAAGGGGAAAATCTCTCTTCGCCTGCCTTCCCTGTTTCGAGAGATTGCGCAGACATGCTACGCTGAAGGTGGTGGAGATGAAGAGTGTGAATTTCTGTAAAAGCGCTCCACGTCAGACGCGGGCACACACAAGCAGTACAGAAGCATCAGTGCTAAGCACTCGGATGAGCCAATTATGGAAAGTACGCACCCGTACATCTTTCAGCTAGGCTTTTCGATTCGACGCATAAAAATTGAGCAGGAAGTCCGAAAGCATATATGTGCGTGAGTGAGCCAGACGCGTTGCGGACGTGATAGTGTCGCAGTGAGGCTCTGAGATTTGTCTTGACATGAATATCTGCGCTATTTCCGCATCCGCGGAAAGATGTGTGCAATTCCCAACAAATGTTTTTCAGTCGTGAGAGGTGCTCTTCCTCCCAACATTCACAATCACCAAGGCCTACACGGTACTCTTGTACTGGTGTGTGTGTGTGGAGACACGAGACGACTTTGATTGCCGTCTGTGGATGCACTCTCCCGCACACACGGACATCACTGGAGATGCATGTGCACATCTGGGAATGAGTGTACTTGTAGGTGCACCAACAGGAGGCAGAGTTCTTGCGGCTGAGCTTTAATACACGTGAATATGTAAAGGATAGTATTTTAGAAAATGGGACAATTTCATTATTTCGAAGTCTACTTGGAAGATGGCAACTGTGTTGAGTCCTCTGCACCGAGTACATTTGTTACATCCGGTAGTCGCACAATCTGCTGCGTGACGAGAATGGGTTTTCAGCACACCTCAAAAGATGACGTGGAAGGTGGGATGGTGAGACGTTATCCGCATGCGTCATTTCCTCGACTTTAGTATCCCCGACAGCGTTGCAACCTATACCACGGACGCCACCATCGATTCAGGTATACATACGATAGCCCAGCTCGACAAACTTTTGCACTTCTCACCTAAAGCTATTTCTATTACTACTACTACTACTACCACTACTATTACTTCGTGCACCTATCTTCGTTATTGTCCGCGGCACTATTACTGTTACGCATTGCCGCATCGGTCTTTGTCACGATCCTCAGCAACGCTTCTGCACTTGTGATTTTTGCAAACAACAGCTCCACCCTTTTTTTAACTAGTGTCTACGATTGTTATGCACTCGGTAGAATTTCCAGTGCGACACAAACAATCTGGCCACCGCACCGACTTTGATCTTGATTTTCGGTGCTTCTACCATTTTCAGGAGGCACGACAATAACTTCGCCATTCCTCAGCTTGTACTGCATAGTGTCTCTGTGCCAGTGTACCCACAAAAGCGCGATGACTTCGACGAAATCCTTCACTGTCAGGACTACAGCTCTAAGGGATGTAATGTCATCTGGTTCCCCTAGTACTTTCGTAGGCAACCGCAAAGATTACCCATAGTGTGAGAGTCCAGACGACCTGTACAGGACTGAGTTTCACGTTGATAGAAGGTGCGAATGTGCCATTCTAAACGCTGCAAATTACGGTGCCTACAATACGGTTTCGTCCTCCAGCTGCTACTTGCGTACTCCTGCTTTCGCCACAGTCCACCGAGGCAATAGAAGTTTTAACTGCTGACCACACGAACACTTATAAAGTAGGCTTCTGAATTGTCCCACCAGTTGTCAATTAAACTCTGACATGGATGAGGACGAGAGGCAAGTGAAACGCTGCTGGCCACGCAGCTTCCGTGGTAGGAAGTAGATGCTGTCTTGATGCCTTTGCTTCTCCATTGGCGCGTAATCGTGATCTACGGGGGAAGTCGTCCTTACTCCAACGGTACACTTTCTGTGTGGAGTGAGCTCCCGTTCTTTCTAAAAATTTGATCTTCTACGTTACTAGTCGTCGAGCCATCAGGCGAGTGGTGTGTGTAGCGGCACATTTCTCTCTCAGCAAGCGGGTGCTTCACTGTTTCGTCAATTTCGCATATCTCTTTTTTGAGTGATCTTCAGTTGACATGGTTGTGAACCCTCAAAAAACAATAAAGCAACCGGGCTTTGGAAGCGGCGCTTAACAAAAATCGGAGATATCTAGGGGTTCCGGCTCAACGTGTGTCTAATCCTCCAGCTTACTATACTGCAGATCAGACTGGTTAATTGGCGAGTCCTATACGCTAAAAGGGGAAGTTACCTTCAAACATAATAAATCCAATGCTGAGGGACCGGATCTGTGAAGCAAACAGTGACAAGATGTCGGGGGGCTTCTACACAGCGAGTTGCAAAACAGTAGAGCACCACGAGAAGGCCCCTATTTACTCAAGAAATTTGTTGATAGGCCGCACTTTTGGGCAGCAAGATGAGTGCAAAAGTACTCGACTAGAGAAAAACGTCGTACCTGATCATAGTTACACATCCATCTTCAACCGGAAGAGTTCATGTCACGAACAGTCAGATGCGTGCATCGTACAGGTATATACTTGAGCCCAGAATGATCGTAATGTCTCGTTGATTTTGTGAATGTCCCTGCAGATCACTTGCAGTGCGTATGGAAATCCACTTCAATGATAGGGTTCATCGCATTCTCTGTGTGTGTGTGTGTGTGTGTGCTTTAGAGAGGAATAACTGACGCCGCGCTGCACCCCGAGCAGCATGCACGCAGAAGTGCCGGATGAGGAGACATGTCTACGCAGTTCAGAGTAAAGCAAGTCGTGATCATATGTAAAAAGAAAGGGTCCTACTTCCGTGGAGTCACTGCGTATTTCCATAGATTTTGACTCGTCTGATCCAGAGACTTCATTACCGCACTTCCTTGAGCAGAAGCAGTGTGTGTGTCGCGAGTGCTGCGCGCAGCAGAAATCTTCAGTTGGTATTGTTCAGTACCAATATTCGTCTACTTTTGTCAGGGGTACACATGTACTGCGGAATTGGAAACAGATCCAAGAGGTGGCTGTCGAGGTGGTACGTCGTTGTTATAAGTGTTCGCAGAACTCTTGCTAGGAAGTTCCAGAAGACGGAAAAAAGAACAATTCCACGAGCAGTGGGTTCCATGAACCTCGCAGAACCATCTGTTGTGACTGTGTAGGAAGCTCACGCATGCCTAAATTGTGAAACAGGCTTCACTCTTTGGTCACGCACCAGATACGGAAACAGACTGACACATCATTTCCTTGTGCCGACGAAATCTTAAGTAACCATTCAGGATCAAGAAGGCTCTTGTAAAAGGAGCACATGTGCGGTATATCCCGTAGAGAAACGGTGGAAGTACCCGTGTGTACAGATTGAACTTAACAAAAGTATAAAATCACTGGCTTTAACAGGAGCGACGTTGCCAATGTACGTTCATGACACGTTTCGTCTCCTCCTCTGCATCAGGGTCAGACTCTGCCGTACGATGGTGATCTGCATCGAGGAACATCATGAGATGCAGTTCGGTACAAGGAAACGATCTCCTGTGACTCGAGGTAGCTGCGCTCGTTAGCGAGTACCTTTGCGTAGGCTTGCTGTCCTAGCTTGGAGAGGCAGGCGTATAAGCACGTCTACCCTTAACGTGAGAGTGCTCCTAGAATATCGGCACTGCTGTCTCTTACTGGTGAGCAGACGAATTTATCAAGTAAAACGTTAAAGTGAGGTTGTCTTTGCTATGCCAAAGCACTCTACAAATCCCACCGGAGACTAACAGACGTGTGTGTCTCCCCTCTCCTTCTGTGCCTTGATAAACACTGGCTTACCAACTCCATGCGGAGGAAAGCAGATGCACGTGGCTCCCTCTGCGTACGGAGATAAACAGTCGTGAAAGAGGAGCTGCGTCACCCAACCATGTGCCGCTTGAAGTCCACGCCAGCTCCCGGTGACACGTCCCATATAGGTGTATAATTGCTCCATCTGCCCCTGTATGGAGAAAGACGCTAACACTCAAAAAAAATAGGCGAAGGCAGAAATCGAGAGCTACCATTCCACAGAAACAAGCGTAGAAATTCTACGCACTGCCTTCGCAGGTAAGCACAGCATATAATTCCATACGCGAATAGGTAACTCCTAACAAGCAACAACTACAATAACGGTGCACACATGTACAGGCACAAGAGTAAAAGTTTTACGCATTGCCTTTGCAGACAAGTACACACATATATATCCATACGCGAGCAGACAACTCCTGCTGGGCAACAACTACAATGACAGTGTACACATGGATATACGTCTAGCCTCGTAGTCACGCATAATTGACATTCGAGCTAGCGCGCATACGTGGACGGATGATAGTACCGGTGTGAACCCACTTCGCAGGTGGCCTCTCGGATGGATGGGTGCATCTGTCCTCATGTGCCAAAGTGGACAACATTAAAAAAAGCAGCATGCCAGTGCACGCACGCACTTTTAAAGACACTGTTGCCCACAGAGCATGCGTATGTGATATAGTAAGCGCCCGTGTATTTGTTGCGAGGGGCTATTCTCGATCTGGTTCCACTTTTGTGTGCATTTGATCCTTGTTTGTATACACCAGCGTCGTAGGCCTTTCTATAGCCGGCGACTAGGATTTCCGTCAACGCGACTTTTTCCCCATTTTAAGGAATTGAAAAAGAGTAACGCGTAACCTGCGGCCTTACACATGATTGAGTGAACTTTTAACCACCTTGATCCAGATATGTATCTGGTTCAATTTCGCCTGTCGTCTTCAGGGAAAGCTGTTCAAACAACAATCCGCGATCATACGGTAACTTTGATTACGACGTCTACGCAGCTCGTCTGCAAGTTATCCGTAATCAAAGAAAAGCAGCAACAAAACAAATCCAGAAAAAATCCCATCACGCCGTATCGATAAGCGATCTGAAAGTGTCACTGTAAATATACGGTCCAAATACATCATCGTGGCAGTAAGTAGTTCTGAAGAATTTCTGTGGACATCTTCTTCCTCTCAAAACCTTTGCGTTAAACGCCCACATCTGGATCGGTGGATGTGTGGCTACACATCCAGGGGCACAGCGTCTGCTGCTGCACGACAGTGCTCCCCCTACAGCGACCGACAGCGTTCCATCACACAAGAGACCGCTTTTACGTATTTCCCTTCCACCACGATATTCTACCACAACAAGATCCGTTTTTGCATATTTCCCTTCCACCGCCGCTGCTGGCGTGATGCGCGCGCTCCACGTTTGCCAAGCTGCTGCGGCTGTTCGGGTATGCCTGGGCACCACAGGTGGTAGCGTCCCGCATCGGGCACCCGCGCGAGTGGCGTGCAGCAGCAGTCGGCGCAGGAAGGGCAGGACGAGCAGCAAGCGGGGCAACGACGGTCACAGTGGGCTAGGGAGCAGCAGCAACAGAAGGATGAGGAGGATCCCAGACGAACGGTGACACGTTGCTGCTGCTTTGTGCTTCATCTGTCGGGGTATCACATGAAAAAACTCCGTTCTCGTCTTCGTCTCCTTTCTTGTCTTTTTGAAAGAGGCTGTTCAGACCCGTTCTCGACAGCTCTGTCTCAACAGCAGCAGCAGTATCGCCCGTACTACTTTCACCTCCAGCAGGCGTCTTTCCGGTCGCACCAGTAGCATCACCAGCAGCCGAACGCGGTCCTGCCTCCTTTTCTTGGCGGACTTCTCCGTCCTCTGCTTCTCCGGCGTATTCTCCTGCCGCGTCGTGGAGTCCTAATTCTGCTAGTCTTCTCTCTACAAATTCGTATAAAAATCTGTTCTGCATGCGACGGGCCCGGTAGGCTTCTTCTTTTGCGGACATCTGACAAGCACGTCTGAAGCAATTGAAGCTTGTCCGCGCTACAATTCTACAAAAAGACACTCACAGCACATAAGCCAAGAAGGAACACGTGTAGAAGCACGAGAAGCAGCCGCCGGACGACGAAGAGAAAAGTAGTGGCGGCAGCAGGAAGAGGGTAGCAGGAAGCTGCTGCACGAGGAAGACACGCGTGAGGACGAGGAACAAACAGAGAAGACGACGTGTCGCAGAAGAAGAAGAACGCGAACTGCGGGCAGCGGCACGGGGAGGGACAAGGGGAAGAAGAAGTAGCAGGAAATATTTTGTCATTCAGCAGCAGCGGGCAAGCCGATGAAGAAGAAACTGCAGATGCAGAGGAACGGCAGCAGCGGGACAGCGGGAAAAAAAAAGCAGCAGCAGTGTTGTTGAGGAGAAAGCTGACTGGTGTCTAAAAGGCGCAAGCGAAGAAACGAAAAAAAGTGCGGTGGCACTCGGCGGAAGAAACAACAACCGCGGCACCTGGGGAAGCAGCAACTGTCGCAGCAGGAGCGGTCGTAGCGCAGAGGCGCTGTGCACACGGGCCGGAGAAAAGTACGAGACGAATTAACTGCAGCAGCAAAGTTTGACACTACCGAGACTGCCGGGCTGCTCCACGGCAGCAGCAACACTGTCGAACACAGGCAACAGCAGCAGCACCAGCAGCGGACACACAGCTGCGCCTCTGTTATTCAGCAAGTGGTGGCACAAAAAAAACGTTGTGTGTCCTTCCCGTCCGGCGCTTCCTACGCTACTATGAAACCTCCCTCTGACGAACAGCGGACGGTCAAGGTAAGCCCCACGTGTGGTTTCTTGCTTCTGGTTCATCAAAGCAGCGGCAGCAAATTCTATTGCAGCGCCTCTTCATACACACGTGTAGCCGCCTCTACACGCAGGGCCTGTCGCTGCAGAAGGACACGCCCGTGGAACTGGTCCAGGCTGCCTGGGGAGCCAGCAACATGAAAGGCACGCCGAAGTTCCTCCCTGTGAGTAGCTCTCGGGCTTGCCAGCTGCTGCTGTACACCAACAGACACCCGATCGACTGTCTTCTTTGCGCCGCCTTTCCACACACGGCTCGCAAGCCGCTTCTGCTTGCAGTTTCCTCTCATGGCCTGGCCCGTGGCTGGCTGGCGGAAGTGGTTTGCTGCCCTCCGAAGCAGCCGCAACCTATTCCCGCGTCGATCCTGCCTCGGTGATGGATTGCTCGCACACAGCTGGCGGCCTCAGCAACATTTGTAACAGTATGTCCCCATGTGACCAGTTGCCTCATCTTGAACTCGCGAAGTATATACATATATATACATACGTATATAGAGAAACGGAGAGAGAAGTACACATACGTAGAAAGATTAGGCGGCTGTGGAGATGGACAACTGCCTGTACGTGTCCTGCGAAGCCAGGTCGCGAGAAGCGCAAAGGGGTCTGGGCGCCTCATCAGATGCCACTCGCTCGCGCACGCGCATGCAGCTAGCTCCGTGGGAGAGTAACCTGCTGTGCGGGAGCTCTGAGTGTGTCCGCCACAAGGAGAAACTTGCTCTCTCTGTCCTTTTCTTGCCTACTCTTCTTCTTTTTGTTAGTGCTTTCTCACTGCTCGGTCAACACGTTTCCCCTTTACAGCGTTTCCTTTATCTGGGGTCTTCCGCATTCTTCGTCATTCGTTGACTTCTTCCTTCTTCTCTCGTGTGCGTCGCCCCTTTCTTCTTCCGATCTTCTCTCATTTGCCGTCTCTTTCTGTCTGCGTCTCTCACTTTTCCTTTCTCCTTTCAAATCTCTGCTTTCTTCGTCTTCTCCTCTGTTCCATACCCCTCTGCCACTCTTTTTTTCTTCCTTTTATTTTGCACGCACTTTTCGGCGTCCCTCTTCCTGCAGGCTTGTTTCTTCTTGACCCTCACTTCTGGGGCCTTCCCCCTACTTCCCGCTCCTTCTTCTACTCACTCCTGCCTCTCCATTTCTCTCTTCTGAATCGACTTTACTTCTTTTCTCTTTTCCTCCTCCTCTCTCGTGCACGTCGTTTTCCTTCTCCTTGCCTGCCGCTATCTTAATCCCTGCGTCTTTCTGCTCTTCTTCCTTCTCCAGTTTTTCCTCTTCTTTGACTCTGCCTTTCGTTCTTGGTGAACTCACTTAGAAACAAAGTCCACCAGCCTGGCAGGGACGTGCATGCGGCAGTTCTCATGCCACACCAAACGGGCATACGTGCAGTTGCGCTTCACAGGGATAATGACAATACTTCCATCAACGCACATCCTTTCTACTCCTTGCTCTGGCCGAGGCGCCGTCTGAACACATACGTAGCAACAGAAGACAAGCAGCAGAAAACAGCTGGAAACACACGGAAGAACGAAGACAAGCAAACACCACACATATAGACACACACACGCACACGTGTATGAGTGTCGACCTAGGCAGATTACACATATATATATATGTATAAATGTTGAGCTATGTAGATTTGAGAGGCCACAAACCTACTTCTACGCAAGGAGAGGCTGAGAGGAGCGCCGGGCAGAAAGGGGAGAGGGTACAGGGAAAGTGCAAGAAGACAGGAAAAAAGAGACAGGCAGACCGCATACGTACACAGAAGAGACAGAAAGAGAGGAAAGGAGAGGAAGAATACGGCAGAAGGCAAAGGACGCAGGGGGACGAAGGAAATCAGAGCGAGTAAGAGACAGAAAGAGCGAAAAAGCAAGTCTTGGACAACACAATAAGGCAGCAACAACGTCAACGCCAAATGAGGAAAATCGACACAAGCGGGTTGATCGCGCAGAAATAGGACCAGAAACAGACAGCGACGAAGAGCCAAACAGGAAAATACGAAGACGGGAATGAAGGAAAAATAGAGAAAACACACACGTACACGATTTGCATACATGTACATATACACGCGTATATACATGTACATATATGTGGAAATATACGCATACTGTAACAAGCCCGCTTCCACGAAGCAGTGACTGAGGGTCACACGCGCGTGCGCACAGAAGCACAGAGGTCGCTACAGCGAGAAAGGAGGAGAACCTGTACCAAGAGAAGAGACAGGAATATGCGAAAGTGACGAGAAGGAGAAGAAAGGTGTAACATCTAGAAAAACAGGGCCAAGAGAGGCAACTGTTGAGAAACGAACGTAAAGAAAGACCGACACTCTGAAAGAACAGTCGGCGGAAAGGAGAGGGAGATCTACCGCAAATGCGTAGAGCGCCGGGAGAAAAAAGGAGCAGGTGAAGTATTATTTTGCGTCGGGACAGAGACAGGAAGACGGCTGCAGAGACGCGGGAAGGAAGAGAATAAAAAAGAAGACGGGGTCATAAAAGAGAAAGGAAAGACAGCGACCTGCGCACAGGAGACACGGGAGGCACGGGACGAGAGGCAGAGAAGCGGAAAACAGAGAAGCAGAGAGATACGCGCGCGGGGCGAGATATACGGAGACGAAACGCGAAGGGTGGCTAGCGGAAGGGGCGTGCAGAAAGATGCAGCAGACACCAGACCAGCACAAGGAGAAAGTCAAGACGACTACACAGAGAGAGAGGAGAACCGAAAATCCAGGAAAACACAGGAGTCATTCAGTAAGCAAGAGAAAACGAAGAGGGACGGAGGAGAATATTGCGAAGCAGGAGAGTCCTACATACGAGATGGAGACACACAGAAGGCGAGGCGCCCCGAGCGAGACACACGGAGAGCGACGGACAGAGGTAGACAGGCATTACGCGGGAAGGGCGGACGGAATGGAAAGCGACGCGCCCCCCAGCAATAGAGAAGAAGACGGGCAACGCACGTCTGGTGAAGAAGAAAAAACGATTGTATTCGATACGATACAAAAAGAAGGGAAGGGAGTGAATTGGCGGAGGAGAGGAAAACCTAAAAAGGCAAAAAAGGGGAAGAGAGAGACATACGATGCGGCGACGAACGCAGGGCGTCTCCTCGCTGAGGGTTGTCGCCTTCGCAACGATGTGGCCGTTCCTCTGCAAGTCGTCCAACGCCCAAACTTCGAAGAACGCGTCTCTGGCAAACAGAGCAGAAAAACAAAAATCTTCGCAAATGAGGAAGAAACGCGCGAGGAAGGAAGACGAGCAAGATGTCAGCCTACACTGCCTGTTCAGACCGAACGCCACGCATTCGAGACATATATTTACATGTAAGCAGAATCTGCAACACAAAGACATCCACCTACACATGTATCTATCCACGTATGCGCGCATAGATGTACGTACATATCTACGTATGTGTATACTTTGTACACATAAGTCGTCTCCATATGTACGTACCTACACATACTGGAACACATACATATATATATATATATACGTAGTTTAGAAACGAAAGTAAGTATTCAGTCAAACTGGCACTGCGCATACACACATACACATATATATGTACAAGTAAAGCGGGAAAAATGTGTATGTATATATCTATGTACATGTCTGGTGTTGGATCCTCTTAAAAGCGAGGACAGGGTGCCTGACGAAAGTGTAAATGACAGGATAACAGAAAAATTTTAAGAGGAGTGAAGTGGACAAGAAGAGCAGAAAAGGTTGAGAAAAAAGAGAGTCGCACCTGTTGGCAAATGGCCAAGGAAAATCGACGTGGAAGTGCACCAGCTGCTCGGTGCGTCCAAGTTGCTGTCTGTTCGCTTCTCTCAGTCCTATTCTGCAAGCAGCAGCAGGTGGATAACCAGAAGCGGCAGCAGCACGTTTCAACCGCTCTATTTACTTGTAGTCATTGAACAGACGTGTATACTTACGGATACTCAAAAAGACACACATATACATATATACATACACACACACAGAGTCGGGGACACAGAAATAGACAGATGCACAGATGCAGCACACACACGGAGAAAAGTAGACTTCCCTTAATGTACTTGCACGTGGATACACATATATATATGTGTGTATATGTCTCTTCTCTGTCACTATATGCAAAGAAATGTTCTTCAATACATTTCAATCTACGAGGCACATTTCGTGAAGAGGAACATGTGTATACATATACATGTGTATATATATACATACACCTACACCCGCACGTGCGCCGCGTGTGTAAGTCAACCTATGAACGTGCACATGCAGACATTCCTCGGCACTCCGACGACACCTCTTCCCATGGAGACTCATATACGCAAACATACCTTTTATCCACGTGTGTGTAGAGATTCTCTACACAAGTAATCTTCTTGGCGAAGAAAATGCGTGAACATGTGAGGCACTTGTGTGTATAAAGATCTACGCTACACAGCCAACGGGGAAGCATTTGTGCGTGTATACGTCTCTTCTGCAGAAGGTGACGAAGAAGACGTGTCAGTACACCTGAGGCAGTTACGTGTATATGTACGCAGGTTAATTTGTTGACAAAGAAGAGATGTAAATAAATACACGTGAGGCACCTGCGTGTATACGTAGACCTTGTACACAAATATAACGCTTCATGAAAATTGAAGGGAAATGTTCACTGACAAGAGAGAAATCGCCTCCTCGGGACTACACACACGCCAGGCTGTACGTACGCACACATATGAGCCGTGGCTGCAGATTTGTAGACGCATTTTCTGCGACGCAGCCAACCACATTCTGAGATTTCTGTGTATACACTCGTATTCTGTTACTACTTGTGTAAACACGTAAAAGTAAAAAGCGCCAGTACTGCTGCACTACTTACATATATTCATGTGTACGGAGATATATATGTATGGAGCGCAGCATATAAGCAAACACGTGTATATATGGGTGGGCACACATCTGTATGTATGTATATATTTCTATACATGCGTACATATCTATACATGGATATGAAGCGATTTGCAGACGTCTTCGTATATTTGCTAAATGTTCTCCCTACCTCGGTCCCCACGTAAAATATCTGAAGAATTCTTCGAATTTATATTCGTCTCCAAACACGGGTGCCTCTCTCTGTCTCTCTTTTCCGCTACGTCTAAAATCTCCCCTCTCTCTACGCGCTACAACATCCCCATGCCTATGTCCATATACATAACACTGTCTTTACACCCATGTATATACTGTCGTGTACACACATATATATATAGACACCTACATACACGCATATATATATATACATACATACCTATAGTCGCGTGTATATATATATATATATATACATATTTCTGTGTATCCCTATGTATACCACTGCCCCTACACCCATGTGCATGTTGTCATGTATATATAGATAAATATATACATACGTATACACGGATATACATATACGCATATTTTCGTGTATCCCTATGTATACCACTGTCCCTACACCCACGCAGATATTGTCGTGTATGCATATATACATGTACACACACAGCTACATTTACACCTGCTTACATACATGTATGTATACACGCATTTGTGCGTATGTATATACACACACACATACACATATTTTGATGTACCCATATGCACACCTCTGCCCGTACAAATTTGTATATATCTTCAAGTGTCTCCATACATACATCTCTACGCTCGCCTACACATATATATCTTTGCTGTATACATCTACTGTCTTGCCTCGCGGCAGTGATAGGTGCGTCCCCAGGAAATACCAGAGACGCACGCGGAATACACTTTCAACAACGAAGAAGGAAAGCTGCAGACAGATGAACATTCCCCCAAGGCATGCCGTCTGCACACGCAGGAAGTGCTCCTGCTACCAGGCACTCATACACAGACATACACATAAATATGCAGGTACTTCTCTGGGTGAACTGGTAGAAGAATTTCTTGTCTAGCGCAGACGGCACAGATCGCGTATACGAAGGCTCTTGACTACTTGTGCGTCCACACGGCGGGTCTCCAAATTTGCAGGAAATAGACCAAAAGACCGGAAATTTACATCCGCATAGATACACCACACATATATATATATATATACGTACCTACGTGGACCCAGAAAGAGAGAGACACAAACATCTGCGTGGATGTTGTATATGTCCGTCCACAACCGTGACACGGATAAACAAATATGCGGAGCGAAAAGTATTCACCTGAGTGAAGTGTCCGTTACGAAAAGAAAATTCCCCTCCCTAAATCTTCACAACGACAACGGCGTTTCGTACACGTCCGAAGACGCGTACATACACATATTCACAAACAGAAATTTGTACATGCATCCGTACGTGTACATTCGTGTACATACATCCATACTTATTTTATGGACACACACGTATATATATGCGCAGATACACACACATACACACATACATAGAGACGCACACACACACACACACAGACATGCAGGCAGACAGACACACACATACATGTATGTACATGCATACACACACACATACACAGAGACGCACGCAGACACCTACAGAGACGCACACGTGCAGCCATACATACACACATACATACCTACATACATACACACAGGCGTATGTAGAGGCACACAGACAGCCATACATTCATACACACACGCATATATAGAGGTACACATACAGTCATACGTACATACACATATACAGACACGCGCAAATACAACCATACATATATACACACAGATATATAGACGCACACATCCAGTCATACGTACATACACACACATAGACGGAGACGCATACAGACAGCCATACATACATACACACACATAGACGGAGACGCATACATACAGCCATACATACATACGCATATAGAGACGCACACATACAGATACACACACACGCAGCTACACACACATACACATACGTACACACATACACATACATACAGACACACAGACAGAGAGAAAAGCAGCGACATCCCTACCCCTATCCCTAGAGAGACCTTTACATATGTCTCCATGTGCCTATCAACATGTGTATATACATGTAGATGTGTAGGTACTAACACACACGGACACAAACATGTGTATGCGATTCATTTTTCGATGAAGAAAGGGAGACTTTGGGAGGACCTGAAGGGGGTGGTGAAGTACGGGGTCCAGAGTTTGAAAAGGTCGGTTTCTGCGAGGACGGAGAGGCTGTCCAGCAGCGACGTCTCGAGTAGAAAGCCTTCAATACGAAACGTCAGAAGCTCCCGGTTATCTTCGTAATCTCTCACAGCAACCTTCAGCGTCGCTTCGTCAACGGACGTACGCCTGCCGTTCAGCCCCCACAAATCCGCATCCAACACCAGCGAACAGCGTCAGCAACAACCGGGCAGCGTTTCTTCAAAACGAAGACGCACGTGTTCCGTGCGTATACACACAGATGTGACAGAGCGTGAGAGCGCCGGAGGAGGAAGACAGAGAGAGAGACACGCACAGACAGAGACGCAAAGAAACCGAGAAGACATACAAGAGAGACACGAACGGAGACGCGTGGCAGGACAGAAATAGAAACAGAGAGAGAAGTGAAAGAAGAGACACACAGAGGGAGACGGCAATGGGGGACATGCGCACAAGTAGAGGGAGACAGCAGTGAAAAAGACAGGAAAAAGACAGGCACAGAGAGAGACACCGAGAGAGCAGAAAGTGCAGAGACACAAACAAACAGGGAGAGACAGAAGTGGAGGGCGCTCGAAGGGAAGAAAAAGAAGAAGAGAGAAATCCAAAGAGGAGGGGAGAGAAAAAGGTAAAAAAAGGAGACAGAGGGAGAAACGCAAAGAGAGGGAAAGGGAAAGGCAGAGACAGAGATAGAGAGAAAGAGTAAACAAAGAAGAAGAAGAGAAAATAACGGCACGAGATGATGTACAGAGAGAGCGGCAGAGACCGAGAGATATAGAAGAGGTGGTGGTGGACAAGCGCCAAATGGGAGAAAAATATCCACACAGAACTTTCCTGACGACTTGTGTGACATCCAGAGGGATCCACACACGGAGACACTGCGTGCGAATATACGAAAGACGTAGGAGACAGAAAGCCGGGAGGAAAACTGCGGAGGAGAAAAAACAAGAGAAGGGAGAAAATAAGAATACACACACATTTCCCTGTACACTGTTTTCTCTCGGAGAGCGTTCACTCCTACGCGCCCTCGAAGAGAAAGACAGAAAGCGAGACGCACATACGTAGAAACGCTGTGGGGAAGAACACATGCTGGGGAAGCGTACACAGAGAAAAGAAAGAGAGAGAAGAGACCCGCGACGCTTCTGCGTGTAGAAAATCCTCGCAGGGAAGGCAGACAGACGTACACGCAAAGGGTGAGTTCTCCTGGGCATGTAGAGAGAGTCTTTTCCGCGCATTTCGCTAAGAGAAATTCATGGCAGCAGACCCACTTCTTCTGCAACTGTGTGTGTGTGACACACCCACACACAGACCTTCTCTGGAGTAGTGTACGTACACCCCACGCAGATTTGCGTCAGCAGGTCCACTTCTTCTGCGAGTGTGTGTGACACGCGTGCACTCTCTGGGGTGTACGTACACCCCACGCACTTCCTCAGACACGTTCCTACGTGCGTCGCGGCCTGCGTCGCTCTCTCTCTAACCACCCACACCCGGTTCTTCCTGCTCTACAAAATACAGCGGCCTACATTTATTTGTATGTCCACGCGGACACACACGTATACATCCTGCCTGCACGTTTCTACTGCACACACCTGCTTGGGACCGAGGAAGAAAGGCGCCCGACGGTCAAATATATCTCGATTTATACGCAGAGTTACTGCATGCCCTCGCAGATACACGAATCAGAAACGCATGTGTGTGCATGCACGCACGTCCGCTGAGTACATACGCATGTGTGTGCGAATATATATATATATATATATGTAGATAGATATACGTGTATATATACATATACACACCTAAACGTATCTGTACACACATACGGATAGAAGACATATAAATGCATGCAACACTCGTGTGAATTTACATGTTTATACACATACATATATGTACATATACAAATAGATGCTACAGGTGTGTGTACATCTGCATATACATGTACATACACGTAGGTGTATCTGTGTCTAGGTGTGTCCCTGCTTGATAAATATAGAGAAAGGAATAGACGCGTAAATGTATATGCACGCAGATGCGTGTGTGGTGAATATATATGTGCACATATGCATAAGGAGCGACCTATGCATGCAAATGTGTACGGAGAAGAATATATGTACGTGTGTCCACAGGGGCGAATACACACACATATGTATGTAAGTGTGTGTAGAGAAGAACACACGTATGTAGATATGTACACAGAGGCGAGCATAAACAGATGTGCCTATATGAGAAGAGTACACGTATGTAGATATGTACAGAGAGGGAAATATATATACATCTATATGTATACAGATGAATAGTACGAGAAAGATTACCAGGGTCCTGGTTTTCTGCCGACGGCGGACGGGTGCACTGCCTGTTGCAGCGCCGCTTCGAGCAGCGATCCAGGCAGCACCTTCTGCAGCAGCGGGTCTCCTTCGAACAGATGCTCGCACGTTGTCCCAACTTTCTTTTCTTCGTTACTTTCTCTCTTTTCCGCGCTTCCTTCTTCGCCGTCACTTTCTTCTCTTCTCTGCTGCTTCTCTTCTGTCTGATATTCTGCTGCACTATGCTCCCTTCCTTCGCTACAGTTATCGCCTGCCGCTGCCGCGGAGTGTTCTGCTGCCGCTGTCTCAGCTGCTGCTGAGTTTGCTCCTCGTCCTGCTGTTGCTGCGGACCCTGGCGCTGATGCTCTCCGTGCTATTTCATGACGCAGCAAGTAAGAGGGTCGCAGTCTGTACGCGTCGCATGCGCACCTCCCTGAGGCATCAAGAGTGCAGAAGCGCCTCAAAATGCAACGGGCCTTTCTTTTTCCCTCACTCTCACTGCACTCGCTACTCCTTCTGCTGTCGTCGCTGCTCGTGCTGCTGCTGTTGCTGCTGCTCTTCCTGGTGTTGTTGTTGCAGTTGCTACTGCTGTCGCTGCAGTCGGTACTGCTGCCGGTGCTGTCGCTGCAGTTGCTGTTACTGCTGCCGTTGCTATCTTCTTGTGGCACATGCAGCACCTGCTGTCGTTTGAGATTCTGCAGTTGCTGCTCGGCGGAAGGGGAGGAGGCGCCGGGGCAGCAGCAGCAGCACGACGGGTTGCTGCAGCGCCGTCGGACGCGTGAGGCGCTGCGCCTCGGGCTTCGGGGCTCCTCCTGCTGCTGCTGCTCCTCCGCCTCCTCCTCTTCCTCCCCGAGCACCTGGTGCTGCTGCAACGTGCGCAGCAGCTCCTCAGAAGGCTGCGTCAGTTTTTCTGCAGCTGCGTGCTGCTCCAGCAACACGTAGATATGTTTTGTGACCAGGTAACGATAGAGCGGCTCGACAAACTCTTTTTCATTCTGAATAAAGTGTGGGGGGTACGTTGCATGCAGGGCAGCAAGCAGGTGAGCTGCGTCCACATGCTGCACCTTGAGCCCCAATTCATGCACTGCTGCCTTGTCTCGCTGCAGCTGTTTCCAGCAGCAGCAACTCCCCACGCCGTCACCATCTGGTACTGCCTCAGGGTTCCCCGACTCATCTTCTGCGTCTACTCCTGCTCCTGCTCGAGTGTCTCCTCCGAGGCAGCTTCCTCGTCTTGCTGCTCCACATGCAGCTGCGAATCCGTCCTGCGCCCTTCCTGCTGCTGTTGTTGTCTCTGTATCTTCGAACGCTGCTGCTGCTGCTGCTTCTTCTCCTTCTCCTTCTGCTGCTGGGACCGCGGAGACAGCCTCGGGGGGGGCCGGCACAGCAGAGAGGCCGAAGTTGAACGACAAAATCTTCTTCAGCATCGTGTGGAGGACAGCGAGAGAAGTTTCGAGAAAGAAAAGAGAAAGACGCTTCACGAGACGGACGGAAGAATTGCAACTTCTCCGCTTTTCCTGCTGCCGCTGCTCCTACAGCGTCCCTACCCTGCTAATCACGAGTCGTGCTGCTACAGCTGTTGCAGCAGCTGCTGCCGCTCCAGCGCCTGTACCCGTTCTGCTGCTGCTACTGCCCCGTTGGCGCAGATAAACTCCTGCTGCTGCTGATAGCAACGTCGCGATCGTCGGGGATGGACTGCTGCTGCTCTTCCTGTTGGGTTCTCTGCTAATCCTGCTCCTGCTGCTGCAGCTTCTCCTGCTGTCCCGTCACACCTGCTGAGTCCTGCGCAGCAGGGCCCTCAGACGCTGCTGCCGATCCTGCAGTCGCTGCTACTGCTGCCTTCGCATGCAGACACGTGCTGCTGGACCCCTCCTGCCTGTCGTCTCCCTGCTTCTGCTGCTGCAGCCACTTTCCCTGTTGCTGCCCCAGAGAAAGCTGCTGCTCTTGCTCCAGCTTTGCTCTCTCAGTGTCTCTCCCTGCACTTCGCTACTAGCTTCGCGGGGCTCTTGCTGCTGCTCCTCTGCAATCAACGCAGAGATTTCCCAGCGGGTCCGGACCCGTCGCTACTGCTGCTGCTGTTGAGCGAGTTGCTGTTGCCGCTGCTGTTGCTGCTGCTTTTGGCGGCGCTGCAGCAGTTTTGTCGCTGCTGCTGTCCGCCTCACCAAGCTCTGCCGCCACTTCCTATGCATCTGTCCCTCCTGCTGCTGCTGTGCGGACTTGTTCTGCTGCTGGCACTGTGCGCTGCTGCAGGACCTGCAGCCAGGGACTTCCGAGAAATCTCAGCACCCAGGCAACATCTTCCGCTGCTGTTGCACCATCCTTTCATGCGTCGGACTGTTGCAAGGACTCTGCTGCCCTGCTTCTGCTGCTGCTGGTGTTGTTGATACTTCGGCTGTTGCTGCAAGTGAAGCTCTGCTGCTGCAAGTAAGGTTCTGCTGCTGCAAGTAAAGTTCTGCTGCTGCAAGTAAAGTTCTGCTGCTGCAAGTAAAGTTCTGCTGCTGCAGGTGAAGTCCTGCTGGGGGAGGTGCTTCTGCTGCTGCTCCTGCTGCTCAGGAGAAGGTTCCGGTTCTGCTGCTGCTGCTGTTGCTGCGTTTTCTTCAGCTGCTGCCGACGCTGGTGCTTGTGCGGTGCGTCCTCTTCTCTTTGTTGCTGCCGCGGTGCTGCCGGCGCTGTGGCAGCTGCCGCTTCTGCTACAGTCGTTCTGCAGCAGCAGCAGGCGCGACGACCGGAGAAGCCGTGGAAGGCGAGAAACACTCGAAGACACACACACACTTCCTAACGAAGCGTTTGTTAGGAAGTCCCCGCGCAGAAAGGAGAGAGAGGATGGAGAAATGTTCGGTGTGTTGAGGGGGCTGCCCGTTGCAGTCGGCTTGCACAGAAGAGGCTTCCCTGCCTGCCCAGCCGCCTTCACGGATGAAATAGCGGCGGCGCCCAAGAGAATTACGAAAGCTGCCACGACCTATTCATTCTTCCCTTTAATTTTGCCGTGCGCATGACATGGGGCAACGACGGGCACCGCTCTCCCCGGGATGTGCTGCGAGCAGCTTCAACTGCGGCGCCGCGCGCGGTTGCTTCTTCCGTCTGCTGCCGCCGCGTCTAGTGCCCCCACGGCTGCTGCTGGCTACGGGTACGCATCTCCTAGGGCGACACAGCTGCTGCGTGCGGTGCTGTGCGTGGTGGCTCTCCTGCGAAGGACAACGCGGTGAAAAATGCTGCCCGGCGTCTGCCGTTGTTCGTGTCGAGACTACTGCTGCTGACGCTTCTTCCCTCGGCCATCCTTATCTCTTCCTGGCCAGGACAGCGCAGCACACACATTGCCGGCAGTTGTTCCCTAATGCTACGGATGCTCGTGGGGTGATGCGCCGAAGCCCGGCCTCAAAATTGCTGCTGTTGGTGTTCCTGCGGCCGCTGCTGTTGGTGTTCCTGCGGCCGCTGCTGTTGCTGCTGTGTGCATTGCTGCCGTTCTCCCGCCTCCCATGTACCTCCCAACTTGTTAAAGCCACACCCGACGGCTACGCTACAACATGAACAGATGTTATCGCTGTCCTGCTCCGGCTGTGACTGCGGCTATTCTCTGTTTATTCTGCCGCAGCAATTGACAGACAGACATCACCGCTCGCCGCTGCTGCTCGGGCTGCTGCTGCAGTCCGTGCATCCCGCTGCTGCGGTGCTGAACTGCCGCTGCCGCTGCACCGCGCTCCGGATGCTGACGCCGTGGTCCTGCTGACGTGCTGCTGCTGCAAATCGGGCGTTGCTGCCGGTGCTGCCACGAGCCCTGCTGCGGGTGCTGCCACGAGCCCTGCTGCGGGTGCTGCCGCAGCTGCTGCGGACGCATTTGTGTCCTGCGGTTACTGGCACGCCCGTGGCTGCAGCAGCTTTCCTGCTGCTGCTGCTGCTGGTGCCGTCTGCCGCCTGCCCAGCTCAGCTGCGGCCTCTTCTCTATTGTGTCAACGGCGCATGCACAAGGCGCTGCTGTTCTACCAGCTACACGTTGCATGCTTTACTTTGGTGTAGAATTTGTTTTGCTTCTTCCTCGTTGCTTCCCTCTGCGGCGCCACTTTTTCCCGGCGTCTTCAACGGAGAGTAAAAGACGGAAGGAATGCCCTTGCTGCGCGCTCGTCAACCGGCGCTGCGGAACGGTCGCCTTTCCCTGTAGCACGCCCAGCGGCAAGGGCACCAGCCGAAGCAGCAGCACACCATCAGCAACAGAGGAACAAAGGTCAACACCAGTTAAAACGCCTGCAGCAGCAGCAACAGAAGCACTCGCAGCAGCAGCAGCAGTACTGACAGCAGCAGCCGCACCAGCAGCAGCAGCAGCGCAGGCAGGGGAAGTATCTGCCTTACGAAACGCCGCAGCACGAGCTAGTTCGCCCTGCCTCGACAGGAACGGCGCACCGCCGCAACAACGGCAGCCCACCGGTGGCAGAGGACCACTGCATCAACAGGGACTGCCACCGCAGTGACCGCAGCAGCAGCAGCAGAACAGAAGCAGCAGCAGCAGCAGAGAGCAGCAGTAGCAGCAGAGCAGCAGCAGGGGGTGCAAGAGCCTCCCAACGTCATTTGCTGTTTCCTGTTTCGTCCCTTCAACTTGCCTGCGAGACTGCTGTCGCCTACCACTACAGAAATACTCCATGTCCATTTAACTCTGCCTATGCGTATACGTGTACATACACATATACACATATGTGAAGAATCCCGCCGAACACTTTCGTACTCCCCTCGTGGACGCAAAAACGTACTGACGCATACGTATACAGACACATATCCCCATGAGTATATGTCTGGTAGTGTATATGCAACTACTTGCATATACTCACGTACACACACCTATGCTGCGGTGCCACAAGTACGTCCGCGTGAGGCCGTTCCCCTTTCGACGAGGGGGACCTGCCCATCCTTCCGCCTCTTTGCCAACCTCTTAATGTCTCTATCGTTTTCCTCCTTTTCTCCATTATACAGTTGCTTGTGTATTCCTTCTTCCTGTATACGAATCTTCCTCTTTATATCATATACACGTATAAACGTCGACGTGCATTTTCCTGCGCCCGTCTCCCTCTGCTGACCTTGCTGGCTTTGCCACAGGCCTGCACACAGCACAGGGGGGTGCCCTTTTCTCTGTACACGGAGGCACGAGTGCTCGTCTGTGCATATACAAATATATTTATGTACACATGCAGCATAGACGTCTATACAAACGCAACAGCAACCTGCCATTGACTTGTTAATCCGACGAAAATACCTCTCTATCTATCTTCCCGCCTGTCTGTGTACACATACATATATATATATATATATCCGTGAGTAAGTCTGTGCATTCTGGCAATTACGTGGACGTCTATTTTTGTGCGTCCAGATATGTCTCTCGTATACATATACAAGTAAAAGGCGACAGAGGAGCACACTTGTGTATATACACGTGTGGTGTACGTACAGCGGGGAATACGTTGGTTGCTGTCAGCCCGGTGTACCCGTTGCTGCAGTTGTTCGTCTCACAACACATGTATGCATATGATAGACACTTCTCTCTAAACAAAGGAGCGTATGCATAGACACATAAACCAGTGCCCATATACATATTCGTACGTATTATTTGCATTGATATTCTTCTACGTACACATCTATAATACAGATCTATATATGTATATATATTTGTCTATATACGCATGTCTATACAAGCGCATATATGCATCTATATTTACATATGTTTGTACGTCTTATTTGCGTTGGTATTCATTTGTATGTATATACGTATATCCGCAAGTAGTTAAGCACGTGTATACGCCTATATATATATGTGTATATGTATGTGTGTGTGTTTTGGTGCGTGCTGATGCGTATGTGTACGTGTGTACATATATGTGTATATATATACGCATTTCCCACTATCTTCACATCTTTTTTTATGGCAGTTGTTGTGCGAAAGCATCGGGGAGAAGAAGAGACGTGGCAGAATGCCGACGAAGCACAGCAGAAACGCAACAGGAGCGGCCTTTTACTCCTATCACGAGCGGAAAAAAGTTAAAGGTAACGTCTTCTCCGTACCAGATTTTCTTCTCTTCTTGTTGACTTGCAGAGAGACGCCTATTCTCCGTATATCTCTGTGCTTGCTGCTTCGCTTGCTTCTTCACCAGACGAACAGTTGTTCGTGCTGCTCTTCCTCTCTTATACGTACGTCTCTTTCCGTCTCTTCGAAATTCCATATATAAACACGTGTCTGTGTGCATATCTACCTCTATTTTGTCTCCTGCATGTATACGTACATATATATATATATGTACACGAAGGTATACATACAATATATATGTCTATACAGGTGACGAATGTCCCTCCCTGTAGGTATGTGGCTGTAGGAATTTCTTTTGTGTGTATCTGGTTGTATTTCCATGTATGAGTAAAGCTTTCGTGTGTATACACGCCTGTGTCTGTACATATCTATTTATACGCGCATGCACGATAGAATGTTTTGATATATGATGTATGTATGTATGTGTTGTACACAAAGAGACAGAACAAAAGAGAGATGAACTGCGTCGTGTGTTGCAGATGCAGGGAGACTTTTTTCCGTCGAAGTATGTCTCACGGGCAACACTACAGTTCAGTTCTGTGGTTGTCCATCTGTGAATTACAGTATATATATGCATATAAAATACGTGTACACCTATACGTATTATATGTCATATTCTACCAGGGCAGGAGGGCCTTCTCTCACGACTTGCACTTTCCTTCCATATTTCTCGGTGCCTGTGTCTCTCTGTGGTGTCTCACCCCGTGTCTACTTTTTCTCCCCCACCCACCCTCTGTGCTCTTCTGCATTTCTCTCTGTGTCTACCCCCCGTGTCTACGTGTCTACTTTTCTCCCCCACCCACCCTCTGTGCTCTTCTGCATTTCTCTCTGTGTCTACCCCCCGTGTCTACGTGTCTACTGTTTCTCCCCCACGCAAACTCTGTGCATCTGTCTCTGCGTGCCTCATCTCCGGAGGCTCTCTATTCCGCTGTCGCGCCCTCCGTCTCTTTGTGTGGATACACCTGCACGTCTGCGGGGTGCGTCTTCCGTTGCTGCTCGTAGACACGTGGGGGGCCGCGTGTCTGTGCGTCTCTTCGCCCGTTCGCTGCGCGTTTCCCTCTTGCTGTCCGCGTCTCTCTCTTCCTGGCCATGCGTCTCTCTGTCGAGGCCACGGAACCCCCTGGACCTGCAGCATCTTTTCTGGGGGGTTAATCTTTCTTCGGTGACTCTCCCCCTCTCTATCTGTATGGCCACGTATATGTACGTATGTACGTATGTATGTATGTATATGTGTTGTATGTATGTATATGTGTTGTATGTATGTATATGTGTTGTAGGTATGTATATGTATGTATGTATATGTATGTATGTAATGTATGTAACGTATGTATGTATGTCTACGTGTATGTCTCTCTCTGTGTATGTGTCTTTCTGTGTATTGTCTCTCTGTGTATGTATGTGTGTATGGATGTGTGTTTGCCCCCTCCCTCTGTGTGTGTCTGTCTCTCTGTCTGCCTCTATATCTGTGTGGAATGTCCTTCCCTACATTTATATTCACGTGCGCGTCTGTATTGCCGCCACTCGGTCTCCCTGTCTGTCTCTCTCTCTGTACCTTCCACTTTCCCTTTCCTCTCCGTTCTCTTTCTGTCGTAGTACTTGTATGTATGTATATGTATGTGTATGTATGTATGTGTATGTATGTATGTATGTATGTGTCTGCATGTATGTGTATGTATGTATGTATGTGTATGCATGTATGTGTATGTATGTGTGTGTATGTATGTGTGTATGTGTATGTATGTATGTATGTATGTATGTGTATATGTATGTGTATGTGTATGTATGTGTGTGTGTATGTATCTATGTGTATGCGTGTATATATATATATATATCTATCTATCTATATCTATATATATATATATATGTATGTGTGTGACCCACTTGGTAGTTAGTGCTGTGTAGATCTCTGCACTTTTTGTGGTGAGAGTGAAGAGTTCGTTTTTTATGAGTTGGGCCACGTGACTCTCTGCTGGACTCTGGAACGCAACAACTCCCTTTTTTATACGCAACTTTCTTCATTTGCTGTTCAGATGCCGGAACTCGAAGAGAGCTGCTGGACACCCGGGCGCTGCGACGGTTCGAAGCCTGCTGGCTCTGCAACCGCACGGCAACTTCTCCCGTCTGTACACCGGATGGTCTCGTCTTCTGCAAAAAATGCCTTTTTCTCAATTTCGAGCAGCAGAGAGAAAAGCGGAAAGAAGAGATGGTCAAGTGGACCGCCGCCCAGAAAAAAAAACAACGTGTGAGCCCTTTCTCGGGTGTACATACACCAACTGCACATCACCAACACGGTTACAGAGGAAAAGTTGCAAGATACAGATACATACACGTGCTTATCTACAGCGACGTATGCAAGATCAATACATCTGCATATGTGTATAGTTATTTGTATATATATATATATGTTTGTATGTAATTCATACCTCTTTATATACATATGTACTTGTACTTATTCGTGTGTATGTATACATATACGTAAATGTATAGTTATTTGTATATATATATGTATATGTATGTATGTATTCTTGCTTCTTTATATATGTATATAGGTATGCGTACTTATTCGTATGTATGTATATGTACATGTATATTTATACCTATGTGTGTGCGTGTGTGTTTATATATATATATGTACGTGTACTTATTCGTGTGTATGTATATGTACATGTATATTTTTACTTATTTGTGCGTGTGTGTTCATATATATATATGTATAGGTCGTATATATATATATCGTTTGAATACTGGGAAAGTGTGTGTACAGGTGTATGAGCATATACATATGCACACGTATGGAGGTAAGCATACTAATACATTTCTGTATTCTCTGTGTATTTATTTCCATATACATCTGTATATATCTATATATATGTATATATGTCTGTGTGCCTCTGTCTGTCTCTCTCTCTATATATGTGTAACTTCTGCGCGTCTACGTAGTGCTTTAATATTTTTGTGTATAAAAAAGAGAAGACCTCCTCCTGCTTGTGCAATGCATCACGGTTGACTGCAGTCGTATGAATCGTCTCCTTCCGTCTTTTTCTCGGAGGCGATTGGGGTGAGGAGCAGCTGGCGTGGGCTGCAACCTCCCGCGTCCCTCCTGAACAAATCTACGCACGTTTTTGAACTACTGCGGACGGGATCGTGCCGCTCTGTCCACTTGTGAAGCTACACGTTTTTGCATATATACTTATGTATAAGGTCCTTTTTCCTGTGTGTGTGTGTATATAGTTCCACGTAAATATCAATCTCGCTTCGTCCACAGACACATATACATATACGTATATATCTGTATTTCTGTGTATGTGTCCGTCTTACTATATACATATGTACAGATACATATATCCGTGTGAGCATCCTTCCTCCTGTATACGTACGTATCCGTGTATATATATATGTGTGTTGCTATATAAATGTCGATTTTCCCACATACATATATATGTGTGTTATTGTGTATGTGTCCATCTTCTTGTCCATCTGTCTATCTATATATGTATATCTATGTGCATGTGAGTGTCCTTCCTCCTGTGTATATCCGTAGGTGTATGTATATGTATTTCTGTAGAAATGTCATTTCTCCCGTATATTTATATGTGTGTGTCTACAGTTGTCTCTGTATACATACACGTTTTATGCATATGTACGTAGAGTTAAGTGGAGTACTCGTGTGTCTGTGTCTGTGTACGGCAGTGTGTCTAGAAATGGGTGAACACATAAGAAAGACAAAGATTTCCACTTTTTCGTGACGTGCAATGGAGGTTTTAGTAGGGAACACGGAAGACGTCACCGTGGAGAAAATGTGTGAAAATTTATATATTTGTATATATTTTCCTCTGTCTTGCTGCTCTCTCAGTCCTACGTGTACGGCTACGGCCTATCAACCATGTAAACATATACATATATATATTTATCTCCGTAGATGTCTCCTATATATATGCGCGCGTGTGTGCATACACACACTGTGTGTGTGCATATATGTATATATATAGAGAGAGGCGTGCTATATATATATATGTATATATGTATGCATAGGCGTGTGCGTACATGTCATTGTGTGTTCGCGTGTGTATATATATATGTATATATATATATATGTATACAGAGAGAGGAAGATATGCTTTATACATATATGTGCATATATGTGTATATATGTGTAGTGCATATGTGTCTATATGTCTGTCATTCCGTTTATGTATATATATGTTTTGTACGCATAGACGTACGCACGTCCATAGGATTACGTATGTGTATAAGTATATGTGTATGGGAGCAAGAGTATATCGAGAGATGCGGAGAAGGAAACGTTGGATTTCGTTTTACGAGGAAGTGCAAGAAAATGTGTATATAAACTTTCGTATGTACTGAGGCACAGCTGTATATTTGCCTCTATAAATTATTTCTGCTGTGTGCTGCAGGATGAGGCAATGAAGCAGTTGATGGAGGAGACGACGGAGCAGAGGAAGTTCTTGGAGGCCGACCAGCAGATCGTCTCTTACTACGCATCTAAGCAGAAACGCGGCAGCAACAGCGCAGCAGCAGCAGCAGGCGAGCCTGGCCCCAAGCGGGTATGAAGGTTCCTTTCCTTGTTCAAAATCAGATCGCCGTCTTTTTTTTTCGCTCTCTCTGCTGCTGCTGCTTCTTCTCACAAGAGGGCGATGATGCTGCTGCTTCTCCGCGTGGCGACGGCCGTGCTGCTGCTGCTGCGCGCCTCCTGCTGGCGCATCTGCCGCAGCTCTTGCTGCTGCTGCTGTGAGAAGTGTTGTTCGCTTGCTACTGTTGCTGCTGACTAACTGCTGCAGATGGTGTTGCTGCCCGTTTCGCTGCTGCTGCTCGTGTCGCTGCAGCTGCTCCCCGTGTTGCTCCTGCCGGAGCTGCTCCTGCTGTTCTGTGTCTGCTGCTGCTGCTGCTCGTCTATCTGCTTCTGTTGCTGCTCGTCTTACTGCTGCTGTGGTGCTCACCTGCCAGCTGCTGCTGCCGCTCTTTCTCTGCGGCAGCTGCGTGTCTGTCTGCTGGCGCTGCCGCTCGTCTATCTGCTACTGTTGCTGCTCGTCTATCTGCTCCTGTTACTGCTGTGTCTGCTGTTGTTGCTGCTTGTGTGTCTGCCGCTGCTGCTGCTCTCTATCTACTGCTGCTGGTGTGCGTTTCTCTGCTGCTGCTGCTGCTCTCTATCTGCAGCAGCTGCTGCTCGTCCATCTGCTGCTGCTCGTCCATCTGCTGCTGCGCGTGTCGCTGCTGCTGCTGGGATTGCTGCTGCTGTGGAAGCGCGTGTGGAGAGTGTTGCTGCAGCAGCGCTTTAGTGTAGTTTTGCATGTTTTAATCAATTGCAGGACGCGCTGAATACTATGGAAGACAAGGCAGAAGCGCGGAAAAAAAGCTTTTGGGTAAGTCGTCCTCTCTGTATCACCTCCGTAGTCCTCCTACTTCTCTGTACGAACACATGCAGACGTGAGTGAACACGCTACCACATATATACACATACATATATATGTATACGGAAGCCTGAAGATGCATGCGTTTTCGTAGGTAAGAAGTTCCGAGTAAAACGTTGTGCGTCTATACTTGTGACTCTCTCTCTCTATATATATGTGTATATATATATATATATGTATATACATGTATATATATATATATGTATATGTATGTAGATATGTGTGTACGTTGTTTTTTATTGTAGTGTGTCCATACTGGAAAATTCTGTGGCGTATCTACCTATATATATATATATATATATATATGTATACATATCTGTCTATCCACCTGTCTATCTGTCTATATATATATATATGTACATGTGTTGAGCCGCAGATTTCTGCAAAATACCGTAGCGTATCTACACATTTGTGTATGTACGTATATATATATATATATGTGTATGTCTATATATGTAGATATCCATGTCTCTCTATCTCTCTCTATATAAGTTGATTAGGCAGCAGATTACCACAAAATACCGTAGCCTATCTACATGTATATGTATATGTCTCAGGAAGCAGTTTTTTTCTGTTTCGCTTTTCCTCCTTGGCTTCTGGTCTTGACGCATTGCAGTGCGACTAGTGAGGTGGGGCTTCGTCGAAGTTTCTGCTGCGGCTTCTTTAATCTGCAGGCCGTTCAAAACACGCCCTCGGCTGCGCCGACCGATGACATACTTCTCGACGGAGCGCCGCCACCCATACAAAAGTGAGCAAGACTCTGTGCAGTGCTTATCTCCTTTTCTTTGCTGCTGCTGCTGCTGTGCTCCTGCGACCTCCCCCTTGCAGCTCGGACTCTCGCCTTTCTTGATGGCACCGGCCTTCTTGCGCCCTGTCGCTCTCTCTGTCTCTCTGCGTCCTTCTCTCTGGCCTGTCCTCACCAAATACACATGTCTCACTTAAATCATCTACTTGTGTACCCATACATATATATAATGTCGCACACACACACACACAGACACAGACACAGACACAGACACACACACACACACACACACGTGGTAGAAGTCCAAGAGTACACCTGTCTCTCCCTTTCTCCTTCGCTCTCTCTCTATACCTATATATACATATACATATATACATATACATATATACATATACATATATGCATATACATGTATACATATACAAATATACATATACATATATATATATATATGTACACGCGTACACACATACACATAGTCCAAGTGTACACCTGTCTCTCTCTCTTCCTCTGTCTAACTCTCCCTTCCTACCCATATATATATATATATATAAATACATATATATACATATATATATATATATATACACGTACACGGACACACACACACACACACACACGCACACGTAAGTAGGTAGTAGAAGTCCATTGTCTGTCATTCTCCTCTTATCGCCCTGTCTCTGTCTCTCTCTCCGTGTATACACATTTATGTGTATATATATGTAAATATATATGTATTTATATGTATATATATAATATATATGTGTATAGACACATACACATATGTGCAGCATAAGTCCACGTGTATATCTCTTTGTACAAGAGGACAGTTCTGGTGTCGGTAGGAGGATAATATATCTGGAGAGAGATAGATAAATAGGTAGATAGGTAGTCTTGGTGTCGGTGGGAGGACGCTATACAGATACAGATTGGTAGACAAGTAGGTAGATAGGTAGATATATGCGCACATGCAGAATTTTGGCGTGAGAAGCTGAAGATTATTTACGGGGAGGATGAGTGTAGGCCTGCAGGTATGTCTCCGGTGCATCTGCATGCACTGACGCTTATTTACGTATATACAAACTTGTGTCTCACTTGTAGAAATACACGAGAAACGCCAAGTATATACATATTTATAAACAGAGGGAGAGAACATACACATATATATATGTGTAAGTATACATGTATATATATATATGTATATATGTGTATGTATATTTATGAATATATGTAGAGATGTAGTAGTATGTTGTCGACGTGAGGAATTCTTAGTGGAGAAGACCCGGGTCTATACATATATATATATAAGTAAATGTATGCAAACGTAGAGTCCTCGCCGTAGTGTTTTGCCAGTTCGAATTGCCCTTTGTGTATATTTTTCCGTCCTTCGAGACAGAGAGAATCACGCATACGCAAACGTATGTACGTGTGTAGACACGCGTGTCTACGTAGGCGGGAGACGCAAACGTCCGACGACGTTGTTTTGCGTATTTGTAGAAGATGACGCTTCTGGACGGGCCCATACGAAGCTAACAAACGTCAAGATTGTGTGTGTGTCGATATGAAGAAGCCTATCTTGTTAACACCTACACATGTATATATATATCTATGTGTGTATATATATATGCGTATGATTACGTAGTAGAGCTTACGTGTGTAGTTTGTCTGTGGAGTTTCTAGGCGGCAAAGTCAAGTTTGCACACCTGTCGATCTGTGTACATGTGTCTCGCCTTCCTTGATTTGCTGAGGACTTCGTAGGCTTTCTCGCATACACAAAATACACAAGTGTATATCTATGTCTTCTTGAGCGTATATCGATCTAGCTATCCATATATATATATATATGTATATATATGTATATATATGTATATGTATGTGTATAGAAGGCAGATATTTGGCAGTCACGCACGAGACAGAGGGGAAGTCTTCTGATTACCCAGTAGATATGTACGTATGTTTTTGTGCGTAAGTGAGCATATGTGGTGTAGTAGTTGTAGAATAACAATATATATATATAAATATGTACGTGAGAGGTAATACATATACATGTACGTACAGGAAGAGATAATTAGAATAGATATCTCCATCCATCCGTCTATACACGTGAGTTGCTCTTGGACGTTTATATGCGTCTCTCTCTCTCCCTGTATTCACGAGTACTCAGGCTGTCTCATGTAGCTATTACATATATATATATGTATATATATGGATATATATATGGATATATATATATATGTACATACGTGAACTCATACATCTACCTATCTATATGTGAGAGAGAAAAAGAGCGGAAGATATTGATGTACCTGAACACCGTCGTATACATGTATGAACGGACAAGTGAACGAATGTAAATAAATTTCTTTGAACACGCACGTACATAACGTATGTGCCTGGCGTCCTACATATGTGTGTGTATATCTGTGGCAGGGACAGATGTAGCACTCTATATATTTGTATACAGATGTATGTGTACTACCCAGGTGCACGTCCATGCATATGCATATGTATATGTAAATGGAAATAGATAAAAATGTGTGTATATGCATAGGTGGGCATACTCGTCTGTATTATTATATGCACGCATGTACATATACATGTGTATGCACACACGTATATATATGTAGATGTAGGTAGCTGTACATATATGTAGGTATATGTAGACGTATATACACAGGAGAAGATCGTGTTGAATGTGTTTTCGAGCTGTAGGTCGCCTTTTTACTTACTTCGCTTTCCTCTTTACTTTTCCTTTTCTCTCCGTTGCAGACCGCTGCAGTGCCCGATTACGGGGAAGCCGATCAAATTGAAGCAGCTCGTCTACCTGAAGCCCGAAGTAGCTGACGTAAATGACTCGGAGTTTGCAAGGTTAGCCCAATCTTTCCACATTCCCAGAATGTGTATCTGTTTGTAATTGTATACGCGTGTATCTACATGCACGTGTGTATGTACTTATATATATACACATATATATACGTGTATATATGTGAAGCATATACATGTAAAGGAGAACGCATCCTCAGTAATCACACATAAATATATACATGTGTATGTATATACAAGGATAAGGCATCCTTAGTAATCAAATATATATATATATATATATATATATATGTATATATATATATATATATCGGTGGTC
>KL647289.1:5467399-5481010 GCA_000727475.1 Sarcocystis neurona | reverse complement strand
AATATATATATATATATATATATATATATGTATATATATATATATATATCGGTGGTCTAGGCACGGCCAGTGAAGCAACTTGTGTTTTTTCAGCATGTAGTGACTTTATACAAAGAAAGTACATTTTGCAAAGGTATATATGTAAATTCGAACAACGAACCCTTTCAGGAAATATATATATATATATATATGTGTAGGTGTGCTTATATATCTATATGTGTAAGATATGTACCCATTGTAATAAAATACAAAACTATATGTATACACAGAAGCGGTACACTCACAGACATATTTGTCTATGAAAAAATTATATTTAAGAAGATAAATACATATATATATGGATAGATATATAAACATATATATATATATATATGTATAATAGTGCGAGCCGTCAGAGTAGCAGCTGCTCGCTGTTTGATTGGTGAATTCTGTAACACGTAGGGAGGGGAGCTCATTCTGGTGGCTTACGTGTCCCTCTGCCAAATGTGTATACACGTGTGTAGATATATATACGATATACTATAATTACATATATATCTGTAGCTATATATAGACATATACAGGTATATTCTTTGAATATGTATGTAAGTGTAAGTAGTGCTCCACTTGTGTATTTATATATATGCGGATGTGCGTGTGCTCGTATATTTGTAGACAAATTCCCGTTTATAACTTAGATGCGTGTGACCTTCATTGAAAACCATGCTACATATGTATATGCCTCTACATATGTATATGCCACTACATATGTATATGCCTCTACATATGTATATGCCTCTACATATATATATGCCTCTACATATGTATATGCCTCTACATATGTATATGCCTCTACATATGTGTATGCCTCTACATATGTATATGCCTATATGCATGCGCACATATATGTGTGTATAGGTGCATATGTCTGTGCCGATATGCGCGTGCTCCTGCATTAGCATGCATGCTGCGCTCGTCTGCTCAAGTTTGTGACGCGTCGACGCGGATGCGATTTCCACATATATGTATGTATATATATATGTGCGTAGATATATGTATATGTGTATGTATATATGTATACATTTTTTGGTTAATAAAGTACAGACGGGGACAGAGTTAGAAAGTGTGTTGGTGTGCCGGTGCGACACACGGCTGCAGGTGGGTCTGCGCCGTCTCGAAGAGGCCCATCACAACGCAAAAGGCGGCGGCAGTGAATTTCTCAGGAGATATTATCCTCCAGGTAATTACGTTTCTTTTTTCTACTTTCACCTTCTCACCTGCTGTTAGCTTTTCTGCTTCTATCGATCTGCAACATTGTGGGAATATGCGTGTGTGTGTGTGTGTGAATATATGCATATATACGTTTATGTATATATATATATGTATGTACGCAGAGGTAGGTGTGTGTGTGCGTGTGTGATGCTTGTATACGTGCTTCAACGTGTATATATATGTAATGTAGATGTGCATGTGTATGAGAGTATGAGAGTGTATGTATACATATATATATATGTATATGTATATGTATATGTATATGTATATATGTAAAGAAAAGACGTCTCTGCGCACAAAACTATATGTATATATATATATGTGTACATAGATTTGTATGGGTAGATTTTTGTGTGTTGCTGCGTGACGTGGTGGGGTGGCTGCAGGACTGCTTAGAGAAGTATGTGCTGGACAAGAAGAGCGGCGGTTTCTACGGCGAAAGAGTCGTCACTCGCGCCGATATTACTCCCCTCGTCCCGGGCGGAACAGGTCTGACATTTCTCAAGTTATCTGCATGCGATCCCCCTTCGTCTGTCTCGCCAAACTGCTCCCTCTGTCCATGGATGTATGTACGTGTGTGTAGTAGATTCCTTTGCGTGGGCCTTTGCCTGTCTCTCTCTGTGTGTATGTGTGCCTCGGTCTGTGAGTAACTACCAAGTCGACGCCGCCAGAACTATATATATATACATGTATAGATATCACAGTATCAGTGTATGTGTCGTCTCATATATAGTATACCTGAAAGTATAGTGTGCAAACAATCGCATCCATATGTATATGTGTGCAAGTATATATGGATATATATACATTCGTATGAAGGTTTAATACTGGATACATATGAGTGTGTATTTACACGCCGTTATTTCTTTGCTGTGTGGTGCACACACAAATGTATCTGTGTGCATGGGAGTATATACGCATACGAGTGGGCAGATGACGGGAGTGGTACGTGAGCCAGGCACTTCGCTCATTACCTGCTCACCTTCGCCCACTGCAGTAAGGACAGGATTCTTTGCTGAGGTACGTGCACGTAGTCCTCTTGAACTCTGTAAGTATATATACATATGTGTGTATGTATATATATACACACCATGTGTACACGTGTATCTATGCACACATCGATATATATATATATACTTATGTATTTATTTCTACTCTGGAAACATGCATATATCTGTATACTTCTACTTTGTAAATACACGTATATGTATAAAAATGTGTATATATACATAGATGTACATGCCTACGTAGGCACATGTACGTAGCGTCTGTCTACTCTGTGGCTCCACGTGTGACTGTCTGTATTCATATACGTGTATATATTACATATGATGTGTATTACCATGAATATATTTAATAGACACATGTGAGTCAACGTAAATGTATTAGCGCAGATGTATGCCTCTTGAGCTCTAGAGACACTTGGTGTAAATTTTATCTCCGTAAAAATATCCCCGTGTCACATGCACACACGTGTACACTTATGTATTCATATTACGTGTTACGTATAGGTTTACGCGTATAGACAATATACTACTTATACATATATATCTATCGGTCGATCTCTTATATATATCTATATTTATCTATCTGTGTGTACACATGTACATATGTATACGTGTATATGCTTCGATCTGACGATCTGTGCATATATGATATATATGCACTTTCTCCAATATATTTATCTGCGTGTTTCTCCTGTACCAGCTCTTCACTCGTATAGCTACGCATCCATATATTATGTATTACATATACATGTACGCATAGACACATCATCCTACATATAAATATATATATATATATGTATATATATATATATGTATATATATATGTATACATGTGTACATATATCTACATGCATTCATCCGTATATATATATGTATATATTATATATATATGTATATATTATATATAATCTGTATATATATATATCTATATGTATTTCCACCGATACATGTACCTGTGTATCTGTTTCTGTCCCTGTCTCTCTCTCTGTACTTGTTGACGTGGCCGTCTAGTGACTGGTCTGTTTCTATTTCTCTCTGTCGCCCACAAACTATGAAACCCGCAGCAGCGACGAACTTGGGTGTGTCGTCCAGATGAGTACAGACGTCACCACGAATCTCTCTCTCATATATATATATATATATTTGTAGAAAGATAGATGCATATATAAATGTTTGTTTGTGGATGTTTTTCCGTGTGGTGGGAAGTTGACTTTTTTCGGACGGAACGATGTGTAGAAACTCCCACGTTTGCAAAGCGAAGTATCTGGAAGCCGGAGGGAACACACCTTGGGATGACACATCTTCGCCCCTCCCGGCAGCTTGCGCACTTTCAGGCGTCCCACACTGCATGTACAACAGCAGACGTTCGACGTCCAAACAGCAGCAGCAGCAGACATCAAGACGTCTGTGCTCTTTCACACCCGCCTCCAGGCGTGCTGCTGCTGCTGCTCTCCTTCGGGTTATAGACAATCACGGAAGTACGTTAGACGTGGGTGTAAAGCCACGCGTTGTGAAGGAGGTAAAGCGACGAAGGGTGAGTCTGTGGAAGGAAGCGGTGAAGGAGCTGTGACGTGGCCCGAGCACGAGGCGGGACCAGCATGTACGTGGCGTCGGCTTTTTTATATCGTAGTATCTGTCAAAAATGCAACGGCGACCGTTTCAGGCTTTTCTCGCTCTCTCCTTGTGGCTGCGAGTACATTGTAGTCATGTAGTAGGAGGTATATTGTTATTCTTTTGTCAACCACCTATTAACGATACATATGTTCCTAATGCAACTAGTGTACTGCTGCTGCTTCCCTCAGGCTACAGTGCGCACAACAACGTCGTTGGAGTGCTGCACCAGGCATGTATTCAGTAGGCCTCATGCCAGCAATATGACAAGCTTCGCGGGCCGCCGATCTGCGCTTTTCTGCGCGGCGCGCAGGAGCAGCAGCTGCGGCGAGTCGCGCCCCTGCATGCGGAGCAACGAGAGTCTGCATCTGGCGACCTACTGCTGCTGCTGCTGCTGCTCGCGCCTGCCGTTAACTGCGTGTGGAGCAACAAGAGTCTGCATCTGACAAGCTGCTGCTGCTGCTGCTCCTGCGTGTCGTTATCTGCGCGTGGAGCAGCAGGCATCTTGCTTGCTGCTAGCTACACCAATAGAGGCGTGTCTCGTCTCAGCTAGCTGCTGTTCTTGCGGGTGCAGGCGTCCCAGACCCACGGAGTTGCGCAGCAGCCTCTTGTGGTGGCGACCGCAGGCTGCAAAAATCCTGCGGCTGCCCACGTGGCTCGTATTCCTGCGGCTGCCCACGTTGCTCGCACTCCCGCGGCTGTGCTACACCGTGCAGGATGTTGCTGAGGGAAGCGCCGGCGCGTACGTGTGGCCTGTTTTCTGGGCGGAGCAGCAACAGCAGCAGCAGAAGCGTCGCATGCAGACCCGCAGGAGTTCCTTCCACCGAGCGCGGCAGACGTGAAGTGCTGCCGTGCGGCAAAGCAGCAGAGGCACTTCCTGCCGTAGCAAAAGCAGGTAGGGTAGCAGCTGAAGCAGGTCACGCAGCAACAGCTGCAGGTCACGCAACAACGGAAGCGGTTCTCGCTGCAGCAGAAGCAATTTCTGCAGCAGCAGAAGCAGTGTATGCAGCAGCAGCAGGTCGTGCAGCAGCAGAAGCGGGTCTTGCAGCAGCCGGTCGTTTTGTTAGACGCGTGCAGCAGCCCTTCTACCGGCAGTGCGCCTGCGTGGCAATTCTCCTCCTTATTTTTCCCTTTGTTGGCCCTGTGTCCTGGGGAAGCTGTCTTCTCGAAAATGACCGAGGATGCCACGCGTCTGCATGCGCTGCGCAGCTTCAGCCATTGGCTGCACGCAGCGCGTTGCTGCTTCTTTTGCTTGCCCGTAGTTCTCACACATACTGATACCCGGAGATTCGTTCATATTTGCAGAGACGGATGCTACGATATATTTTTATATCTGCAGGCCGTACTTAGAATGTGTGCGGGTCTGTGGTTTACTTGTACGTGTCCGGGTATATACCTGTACTCACGTTCCTCGCTCTACGTACATTCACACAGGCACGCATGAGAAGTTATCTGATACGTGTCCATAGGTGTGGGTTCTTGGCTATACACGGGTAACAGTGCAGTATAACGCGTCTGTGTGCATACACGTACATGTATATGTATACGTAGGATGAATAGTTGTATACGAGTACAAGAAAAGTCCATGTTTAAAGTCAAGAATATGTGGACTCTTGTGGCTTTCCACTCTTTGCAGAGTCAGAGGAGCAGCCTCTTTTTATACCTTCTTCCGAGTTCAACTGTCCTGCTCTCTTTGCACGCGCTTGCGTCAATAAGTCGTTATTCATGTGCTGCCTTTATACGTATATATATAAATACATATATATATACATATACATATATTCATACGTGTGTGTATATGTACGTTCTTACATATATGTACGTAGCAGGCAGCGTACTCAGGCCTTGCATACATCGCGGATATAAGTCTGTTTTCATAGAGGCATACCAGTAGGTACTGTACATACGTGTGTACGGTGTGGTGGCCCGTGTATGTGTGTACGTATGTATACTGCCAGTATGGCTTGATTTTTCAAGAGTACTGCACAAGAGATTGAGATGGAGTGAAGAGCTTCAGTTCTGTACTCCTGCTGTTCGCCGTGTGCAAGTAGGAAGGGTTTGCCTGGCCTGCATGCGTCGGAGGTTTTCTCGAAAAAAATGAATTGACGTAGGGAAGTGCATGCAAAGATGTACTGTTCTGTCTAACGGCAAGGAAAGTCTTCTTTCGCGTGGAGAATTAACAGCTTCTATCCGCCTCCCCATGTTCAGCGACGCACAGCCATGCTTAGATATATATATATATACACAATAATGTGTACACTTGATAAAATATATCTATCATAACGAAATATTAATATATATATATGTACACACACCAGCGTATGTATCCGTTTAGTGCGGAGTCTGTCTGTCTGTCTGGGTTTTTTTTTCTGTCTCTCTCTATAAATATGCATCTGTATTTATGGGGAATCCATGCCCCTCTTTGCGTGTATGTATGTATGTATGTATGTATATGTCTCTGCACGTAGTGGCGACTTGTATCTCGCTCTGTATATACGTGTGGACTTCTGTATAAGGCTTGCAAACAGGACACCGAGAATTTCAACTGTTTTTTGTTCGCTCGCCCTACCGCCGTCTAGCGCCTATGGAGGTACATAAGGAAGGGATATCTGCGTATATGTATATGTATATTGCTGGGTGTACGTAAGCATATATATATATTATGTGCTTGTGTACCTCGTGAGATGCGCAAGTAGGTCTGTTCATGTAGCAGTGTCTTCGGTTTCTGCCACGTGAAAGTCCCGTTTTTGTCTTTTTGACTCTTATTCAATGGAGAATAAGCTCTTTCTTTGACACCGTTACTACTTTCTTCTGCTTGAGAAGATGGCACCCTTTCTTCCTTTCGCCGTACCACGCCAGAAGGCGCGTTTTTTTATTTTCCTCCGTGCGGTGCGGGCCCGGCACTTTTTCTTTTCACGACGTTGCACGTCACGGGGGCGCGCGCAGATACGTTTTGCGCGTTCTCTCCTGCTTGTGGGGAAGAAGTTAGTCCGGTCACCAAGGAATTTTTTCTCTGCGAAGAGCCTGTCTACGTTTTCGTCACTTTGACGAAGGCGTCCCTTCCACGTACGTAGCACTATCACAGAGTAGACCTGCGTAGCGCTAACTGCGTATATGCGTATATACAGGGCGTTGTGCGGGCATGGCTAGCCGTACCAGGCAGCAGAGAGTCGCCCTGTGCACGAACGAAGAGAGCGGAGGGGAGAAGCAACTCCCGACGATGACAGGAGAATCCACGTTATGGTGTACGTACACTCGAAAACAACCGACGGCGCGGATGTTTGACATCGCGTTTCCTTTGTAGAGAGAAATTCCTCTTAGGACGTGTGCGGTCTCCTTTACTAAGGAGGATGTTACTCACCGCCAAAACTCGTGTGTGTGTCGAGACTTTTCTCCGGACTGCGGACTGAGGCCCACTGCAGAATGCGTGAGCACACACGCATTCCAGTCTCCCAGCATACACATTTTCATACGTATACGCACAAATATGTACACACACACATGAATGTACGTACATGTATATACATGCGTATACTTACAAATTTCATTATATGTATATATATGAACAACTGCAACCTCAAGGGTACACTGCGAAATTTGAGAAATGCGTGTATACATTCCTATGCCAGTGTAGCGGTACATATATATATACACGTACATCTACATATGCACATATTGTATATATATATGTATGTGCATATACGTACACAAACGTGAGTATGTACACACATAACGCATATACAGATATATACTTACACATCATTTATTATATACACATACATACGTGTACACATATATATTTATATATGTGAAAAAACACCCTTAGGTATACACTGCGAATTGAGACACGCGTGTACGCAAATCTATTCCATTTTCGCTATATATGTATACATATACACACATGCGCGTATTGTACTTGTATGTGCATATATAAACCACAAACGGTATACCGTGCGTGTCGCGTAAGTTGTCGGTGTCCACGCTCTTTCGCTTCTTCGACAGTTGACGTACTGCTGTCGCCGCCCTTGCTGCTTTTAGGACGGCTGCTAAATCTGCAGCTGGAGCTGCTGCTGCTGCCGTTGTTGCTAGTGACGGCACTGACGCTGCTGCAGCTCCGCCCTTGCTGCTGAAAGACGCAGTTTTTGTCCGTTATGTATGTGTCTGTATTTACACAAACGGCGTGCTCACCATGAATCGGCTGCTGTCCTGTCGGTTCGCTTCACTGGCAGCAAAAAGAGAATTCGTTTTGTTGAGAAACGACGTGAGGCCCGAGTGCTGCTGCTGCAATGGTCTCAAGCTTTTCAATAGCTCCTGTGCCCCATGCTGCGTCCACATCGCAGCTGCTGCTGCGGCAACGTGCTGCTGCCGTTTCATATTTCTTCGCCCCGGCACCAGCCGCAGCAGGCGGAGAAGCAGCAGCAGCAGCAGCGGCCGAATAATCGAAAGCTGCACTTGTAGCACCTTCGGCTGCAGATGGGAGGAGGAAGTCTCGTAAAGGAGAGTTCTCAGGAAGCACCATATCTGCAGCACCCCACAAGCAAGCACACCCCCGCGGCGTACACACAGCCCACCGACTGTACAGCTGGAATCTCTCACACAGCAAATCTATAAAATACGTATCTCTAAGTGCAACAGTTCAAGAGCTATACTTACAACAGCAGTTCGCTGATAGTATAATCGTGAGAAGAC
This sequence comes from Sarcocystis neurona, assembly GCA_000727475.1. NCBI lineage: Eukaryota > Apicomplexa > Conoidasida > Eucoccidiorida > Sarcocystidae > Sarcocystis > Sarcocystis neurona. The sequence continues at coordinate 5,472,452 of KL647289.1, read as the reverse complement.
ATGAACACGCTCCTCCATCACAAAGCAGCAGAGCAACCTTTTATCTTCTTGACGTCAGCGTCTTCTCCGCTGCAGCTCACTTCGTGCCCTCTCTCTATTTTAACAATTCACGTGAAAGCACTGGCAACGAATCCGTTATTCATCTAACTAATGTTATTATGGTCGTCGTGCAAAATAATTCCGCCCTTTTGATACTGATGTTGTCAACTGTCTCTACCTCTTTCTTTTTTCGTCTCTCCCTATATATACATATATATGTATGTATACATCGGTGTATATAATCACGTATAGTGGAAGCGTACTTATATGTATCAACTTCAACAGATAAAGTATAGTGGAAGCGTACTTATATGTATCACCGTCAACAGATAAAGCAAGCAGTTCTGTCTACCTATACAAGGTAGTTGTTAGCTTCGTTGGCACTTGATAACGACGGAGACACTCCACAGAGCGCAACGTGGATTTCTATATCTAGAGCGACTACATGGAATTTCCTGTAGAACGCCTTTGCCACATTATCCAACTGCGACGGAAAAAAATTCACTTTGCCGGTAAAAGGAGGAGCCCAACTCCATCAAAAAGTATCAGGACAACAAACACTCGTCACAGGCTACCACCGGCCACGCTTGCAGAAACGCATCTCCTACACTCCATCCCGCTGTTCTTTCCTACCTGTGACTCTCTACGCATGCGTGTACGCACCTCGATCTGTAAATAAATATGTGTATGCACGCGTACACAACTATATGTAAAACTATACCCACAAATAAATGTACACACATACACACGCATGTATATATATACCTATATATAATGCGTATCTAGACGTCTCTGCAGGAAGCACCGTCGACTGTATAGTCGAGGAGAGGACTTGCTCGTCGCTCTCTATCCAGCTGTGTATGCAGCTCGGTCTTTAAATAAGTACGTGCATGTACACATACACTATTATATGTAAAAGCACACACGTATAAATGTGTACACATATACATGCATGTATATATACATATATATGTCCAGGCGTCTCTATGTGGAGCTCCGTGAGCTTAGTCGGAGGAAGAACTTGCTCCTTGTCTACAAATTGGGGAGAAAGTGTAAACTAGAAGTGCTCGATACCCTATTCGACAGGCGAAGAAGGTATCAATTTTGGTGGCTTTCCATTACATACCGCTGACACCTTGGCGCTGCAAGAAGAAGACGCAGATACGCAGCCTCTCGACCGGATCTCTTCGCAAGTGCATTGCCTTCTCCACTGACGCTACGCGCGCCTCCCCTCGGATAACTTCCTGTTCACACCCTGCTGCCGCACCTTTTCCTCTTCGTGCTGCAGCTCGGGTTGCTGCTGCTGCTTGAAAAGCGCAGTTGAAGAAATGAAGACGTCGCGTTACATCGCGAATTTGCGCTTCTAGAAACGTGTTGTTGGCTCTGCGTAGCCAGCTGCAAGAAAGTGATAGACATACTTCAACGAAGATAAAGTCGATTCTTCGAGAACTTTTTTGCCTCGCCGCACGGGAACAGGTGGTGACACACAGTTATGTATATGTGCAGACGTTGAACGAATCAGTGATGCCGCTAATGGATCTTCCGGCTCTGTCTCCCAGACAAGCATACACACCTCTATGTACTATACATATACACATACGTAGGTTCGTCAGCGTATACGCTGGCAGGGACAGCGCGCAGCAGGGAAGAGTATAATCTGGCAAAAGCAAGGTATCCCAGCAAATGATAGCAAGTACGTATGAAGCTGACAACCTCTACAGGGCCAGACAAATACACGCAGACAGACGTATTCGCATGCACAGATGTGTCCAGACGCATGCCAAAATCTCCACGACGTACGTAGACCCTGTGCGCACATCCATACGCAGAGGTGTTGCCATAAATTCATTCCTGCACAGACGTCCGATACACACTTACGTACGTACTGGCCACCTGGGTACACACATACGTGTATAGGCATACATACGTGACAGTACACCACAAACAGACACGTACTTAAATATGCATGTATATATATATATGCATATATGCATTTGTATCTATACGTGTGCATATCTATCTATACACACGTAGATATACATATATATAGATACACACATGTGGTGCCAAGAAGCATCGCAGTCTTCACCAAGTCCTGCAGGGACGCACGCACAAAGTCCACCCAGAGATGTACAGAAAGGAATGAATATTATTCGACAAACAGGAACGCATATGTGAACACACACATATACATACCTGCACGACACCGGTAAAAGGGAATTTTTAAGCAAGCCATAGTGGAGTAGACTTGTGTCTCACTCACCCAGAACATATATATATATATGTATATGTGTGTACACACCAATGTACTTACGTGCTTATATATGCATACGTACCTAGACGGATGCACGCCTACATTTGAAGCAACACTAGCTCCACGCAGAGCAAATCTGTACTTTTTCGGTGGGCTTCTGGCGTGCAATACGTATAAATATATACGTATATACATACATACAAACATGCATAGATGAAGACAGCCAGGCATTCATGCATACATACATACACACACATCGACGCATACCTATTGCACATTCATACGGACACACGCACATACACACACACATACATACATATATACACATACATTCATGCATGCACAAATACATATATATATATATATATCCACACATATACAAATAGTTCGCGTATATGTATATATATATATATATATTGACACATACACATATATATATATGTATATATAGACGGATGGATAGGTGGGCAGGACACTGTTCTTCAAGAAAAGCACGCAGACAAGTGGTTTTTATGCCTGGATACACACCCCGGTAGATCAACAGGGAGATGCATAGATATTTACAAATACCCGTCGCAAGCCAGGTGCTGTTCTTTTGCGTACGTGTCTACTTACAAATACACCAACGTAGTACATACTACACACACGAATATATACAGTGCGAGCAACGTAAACGTCGACTAGCAGGGGGCGATCGTCATTTGTCAACCTGCGGAAGTCCAAGAGAACACATCAACTTTTATGAGGTCCTCGCAAAAGAGAGTCTTATTTCTGTTGGCATGTGCGTACCCAGCAAGAGGCTGCCCAGTGAAAAGTTTGGCGGTGAGACACTGGCACAGAACCCACGCCTCAGCGCTCCAGTTCGCACGCATGCACAACGCCGCAGCAGCAGCAGCAGCCGACCCCTCGGCCGCAGCAGGTTCGAAAGTGGGAGGAGGGACAGGCGAAGGAGCGGGATGCAGACGCGTAGTCGCTGCCTCTGTCTGCGGCTGCCCTGTTGCTGCTGCTTTTGCCGCCGCCTGGGCAGCCTGCTGCGTCTTCTGCTGCAGCTCGACCAGGCGGTCCCAGACGGCAGCAACAGCAGCTCTCACGTGCTGCGCAGGCGTCCCCAGCAGCGAGTGCCCAACGAAGAATCTCTGGTTCTTCCACACGGGCAAAGAGGGAGGCACATACAACGCAGAATTCGAGAAACACGACGCCAGCAGAAACAGCAGCGACGCAGTAAATCGAGTGTAAGCCCCATGCATGCGCAGGACCAGATCTCCTCCTTCTCCCAAAATAGTCAGCGTCTGAAAAAAAGAATAAGCGCAAAGCAAACATGTCATATGAGCTTCAAAGACGGCATACAACTTTACATACACGTACATATACACATAGACACAGAGGATAGAGAGAGACGCACACACGGGTTTATATGTATGTACGTATATTGTAAACAGAGGCGCACACCACCTTATATGTATTATATATAGAGAGGCGCTTAGCAATCTATATATATATATATATATGTCTCTGTCTCTCTCGCTCTCTCTCTCTCTCTCTATATATATATATATATGTTGTAAAGAGAGACGCACACCAGTTTGATATATATTTTATATATATATTATAGAGAGAGACGCGTACCCGTATTAAATATATGTGTGTATATATATACATATATATATATGTCTATAGTATACAGAGAGTGGCACACCAGTTTCATATACATATATATATATATGTATATATTATATAGAAAAAGGCGCGTCCCACTTTATATATATGTACGTGAGTAGACCTGGATGGGTACGTGTGTAGTTATGTGTACGCGGTCGTCACCGTCTTCGGTGACTGCCCGGCCTGCAAGACACGTTGGGGTTGCGCAGTACGCGCGTACACATAGAATTACGTAAATGTACATATATATATATATATATATATATATAAGCAGAGTTGTGTGAACACATATGTGCATACATAAAGGAATATATGTACACACATATAGAATTATGTGTATGTATATATATATATATATATATGTATATTTGTGTGTACGAATATTGCAGGGTACATAGCTATATGTATATATGAGCACAGACGTATGTTTATTGATACTGATCACATATATATGTATACGGAGGGAGACATGAATATACGTCTATGTATACATACAGCGCGCGTAGGAATATATGTATTTGATGTGCAAACGTGTGCGTACGTATGTAAAAGTCCCTCCTCCCTCTCTTCCACCGGGTGAAGGGGCCGCAAAAAATTGAGAGGGAAAGTCATGGCAGTGCCGTTATGTGCGTTACTACTGTAGACAGCGTGAATACATATATATATATATATATATGTACACGTACACGGAAACAGAGGCAGATAGCGAAACATATATAAATATAGATATATATATATATATAGGTACATTTATACACATAGAGAGAGACAGGGAGCGAGACATATAAAAATATAGATATATATGCATACACCTCGATACACACACACATCGAGAGAGAGACAGCGAGACACATACACATATATATATATACATATAGGTACACACATACATAGAGATAGGGAGAAAAATATACATTAATTTATATATATAGGTACACATATACATAGAGAGAGATAGGGAGACAGATTCTCCTATCTATCTACCTACACATATATATACATACGTACACATACATATATATACACGTAGAGAGAGAGAAAGACAGAGATCTTCCTACCTATATATATATATATATATATATATATATATAGTAGGTAGTA
>KL647289.1:5454808-5467164 GCA_000727475.1 Sarcocystis neurona | reverse complement strand
ACGAGAGAGAGAAGAAAGAGATCTCTACTACTATATATATATATATATATATATATATATATAGGTAGGTATACATATACGAACCTACGACCATGCTATCCACCTGCATATATATACAAACATGTATCTGCATTATATATATGTGTATATATGGGGGAGATGCTCCTACGCATTCATTTCCACGTACGTATATACATAGGTACACACAGTTATCCATGGAGAGTAAGAGAGAGATCTTGCTCCTTGTGTATCTCTCTTAAAATATATATATGTGTGGACGTGAATATACAGACTTTTGTATATATGTCGTATGTAGGTGTAGAGAAGGAGAGCAAGGGGCACCTCTTTCTACCTTTCGTGCATGCTTTTGTATGTTCATATACATATGCAGACAGGCCTCCTCCTATACACACATATATGTGCAAACAAATATACCGGTCCCTGTCCGCCATCTTGGCACGTGGGGCCGACTCGTCCACCCACCACGTCCACCAACCGGTCTCGCCCCCCGCGTCAGTCCGCAGGACACACAAATACTCCCACGCAGATATTCGGCAAAAGATAGGGACACCGACGCACGTCGTATACGCGCAGGGAGAAAGGCGGGGAAGAAAGGCACGGGGGTAAAGAGAAGTAAGCAACGGACAGCGCGGCACGCGGGGGTGACAGCAGCAGCTGCTGCACCACGTGTCGCAGCGGGAAGCAGAGAAGAAACGCGACAGAAAGGAAACCGAAGAAAGGACAAAAAAGAAGACCTGGGGAAGGGCCAGTTCAGCAGAACAAAGACGAGACGGACAACAACGGGGCGGCGCAGAAGGACGAGCAGATGAGAAGGGAGACGCAAAAGGAGGACGGCAGCAACGATGTGCGTACGCGCCATTCGCGCTTTCAACGACGTCTGGGAGGGACAGAAAGGGACGCGGAGAAAACGGCGAAGAAGAAGAAGAAAGGGACGTTCCTGAAGGAGCCGGGAGAAGGCTGGACAGGAACTTTCCAACTCCGGCATCTCCGTTGCTCACCTGCAGGACTTGGGCAGCGAGGAGCACGGCACTGCCCATCTCTGCCTGCGTGATCTCTACGAAGTGTGCCGTGGTGAAACGGCCGCTTGTTCTATTCGGCGAGAAAGACGAAGAAGAAAAGGCCCTCGCCTGCGCATGCAGCTGCTCCAGTCCCGTCACATCTGCGTAGACCAACGGCACTTTTTCTGCCGCTGCTGCTTCTTCCTCCTCTTCTCCCCCGGGAGGAAGAGCGGCGACGGCTGCCGCGGCTGCTGCATGGCGACGCGTCAGCAACTGCACACGCTGCGCAAGGCCCCGCACCAGCAGCAGCAGCCGAAACACGAGGAGGACAGCAGCAACAGCAGTGAACAGGAAGACAGAAGCAGCAGCAGCAGCAAAAAGAGGCACAACTTCTGGCTTGGAAGTGTGTACGCCGGAAGGGCTACGGGAAGGAACTCTGTGCGATGTATTGTCCCCACGTCGAGAGGAGCAAAACGCCCGCTTTTCAACGTCCCCCGCGCCTCCTTGTCTTTTCTTCAACTCCTTCCCACGGGGACAACATCACCCCAAAGAAACCGTCTACAAGATATACATGTGTATGTATGTCTGTGTGGATACATATATATATATATACATGTATATGTATACACACAAGCGAATATTTTTATCAATAGACCCTCGTACACAAGTGAGCGTAGTCTATGCAGTTTCCCTGTGTTTCTCTTTCTACAGACACTCGGGCACCACAAGCCCAGAGAAGCCGTCCGAGAGATATATATGTGTCCGCATATATATACATATATATATATACACACAACATATATATATATACAACACATATATATATATATATACATGTGTGGAAATTCTTATCCTTCGACTGCCGTATGGAAGTAAGTGTGGTCTACGCAGTCTTAACGTGTGTGTTTCTTTCTGTAGAAACTACGGCACTACAGGCCCAAATCAAGCATATGGAGAATATCCGTGTGTACCTCTATGTCTGTGTAGATCTACAACTGCATGTAAGTACGACTATTAATCGCGAAGCAAGAAGTGCAGACGACTACGCGTTTGCGTATTTCTCTCGAGAAACTTATAGAGAGGTACACGTATGTATACGAAGTTGTGTACGCACACAACGCAGGAGGAAGTGACGTGGCCGTACACATCTTTCTCTATATAACCGTCGACGGAGAGACAAACTCGCTAGCGCGCACACATATCTAAGCGCTATAGACGTGGAGAAAATTCATAGAGACACATGCGAAGAAGACAGACCGAGGAAGGTAACACACAGACACACGAAGAGACGGAGAGAAAAAAATGCGGCCAAGCAAAGCCCGTGATATACGGATACACACATCAATACGGACCAGCCAAAACCAGACACAGGCACACACGTGTACATATATATATATACGTTTATGTCTCTGTCAATACATATATATATATATATATGTCTGTGTGAGTGTGTGTTTGCATAGATTCAGCGAACGAGTGGGCGTATACACATCCACAGAAAAAGAGAGACACAGAGAGATACGTCTACACAGGTGGTACCGCTTACACACACCTAGGAGCATGTACACATATGCAGTCCTCTATATATGTATGTATATATATTTATATATAGACGCGTGAATAGTAATATCGCGTAGAGCCAAACACGATAAGGTGATCCACAACTCCTACTTGAAGAAAGACTAATTCGTTTATAGACATATATACATGGATACATACACTAATATATATATGTATTGATACATGGAGTACGTGTGAAAATGTTGCTGCAGAGCAGAGAGCCAAGGGCGCCGAGAACTACTGCATCTGTTTTACCTTGCACAGCTCTTTGCTGTTGATTCCTGATGTATATGCTTCCAGGACGTTGACCACGTTCTCCCCCTGCTGCTGCTGTTGCTGCTGCTGCCAGGGCTGGGGACGCGGGAATGCATCTTCGTCAAAGATGCGCTGTCCCACAGTGCGCGCTGCTGCGTCTCCGTAGCTGCTCTCGCTGCTGCTGCTGCCGCTGTGGCCGCGCGAGGAAGAGAAAGGAGGAAGATTCTCCATTCGCAGGCCGCAGCAGCCCCCATGAAGGAGCACGTCGCACGCACTGCCGAGGCGCAGCTGATGCGCTGTCTCACTTCTGCTGCTGTTGCTGCTGCTGCTGGAGCAGGCGGGGTTGCTGCCACGGCTACTCAGCTCCACGAAGAACGGGTACTGCTGCTGCAGAGCCGCCTGCCACGTCTTTCGGCGGGGTCGCTGTGTTGCCCACCGCTGCCGCTGCTGCCCCTGCCTCGCGAACCGTGCAGCCGCCTCTCTGCTGCTGCTGTTGCTGCTGCTGTTGCTGCTGCTGCTGTTGCTGCTGCTGCTGTTGCTGCTGCTGCTGCTGTTGCTGCTGCTGCTGTTGCTGCTCTGCTGCTGCGCACTGCGTTTTCGTCGCCGAAGGGCAGCGCGCGCAGCAGGGCACAGCAGCAGCAGGCAGAAACACAAATCTACAGCTTCTGCAGAAGGCAGCAAAGGAAATTCCGTCTTCTGCTGCTGCTGTCGAGGCTCCCTGCTGTCAACCATCGCAGCTGCTCCTGCTGCTGCTGCTGCTCGATGGCTCTCCACTTCCAGCAGATCAGCAGGAAAGTCTGCAAAGGAACAGCAGGAACGCACGGAAAAAGAAGTACCAGCACGTGAAGCAGCGACAGGTAAAGTAGCGGCTGGCAAAGCAGCGGCAGGCAAAGCAGCGGCACGGGAAGCATCGGCTGGTGAAGCAGCGGCACGCCAAGCAGCAGCGCTGCAGCAGCAGGACCAGCAGTAAAGAAGCAGCACCGGCAGCAGCAGAGAGGCAGCTACAGCAAGAGTAGCAGCAAATGAGGAATAGGAGCAAAGCACAAACGGCAGCAGAGCATGAACAGGAGCAAAGAAGCAGCACCAGTGCACAGCTGCCCTGCGGTACCGGATCAGCAACAGAGCAGCAGCAGCAGTGAAAGAGCAGCAGCTGATCTAGAGCCGCTGCAGCAGCGCAGCAGCAGCAGAGTCGTATAAGTAGCGCGGCAGCAGGAGCAGAACCGTACTGGCACCGCAGCAGCAGCGGCAGAGCCGTAGTCGCAGTGCGGCAGCAGCAGTAGATAAGCCGTAGCCGCGGCGCAGCAGCAATAGCAGGGCAGCACCAGCTGTGGCGGCACAGTGATAGCATCCACAAGGAGCAGAGGAGCCGCTGCAAAAAGGATGCGATAACAAGTAGCAGCCAGGAGCAGTAGCAGCAGCGGCGTGTACATTGCTAGATAGAAAGAAACACAGCAGCAACCACATACACCACGACAAACGAACAGGCACTATATATATATACATATGTGCATATCGCATTTACTTTTCTATCTATCTATCTACCTATCTATCTACCTGTCTATATCTCTCTTTATATATATATATATATATAATGCGAGGTAGCAAGGAAGTCTGCCACATCGCTATACGTAACAGCATGGATAGTTATAGGGGAGACAGAGTTGCAGTAGAGACAAACGCCTCGGTATACTTCCGGTGCTGCTGTTCGTGAACGTGCTGCTGCTTCTTCGAAGCTGCGGATGATACGAAGCAGTAGAGTGCTGGATGTTAGCAGTACCATATGAACAGCCACTGCTATTTCTGCTTCTCATGCTCGTGCCGTTGTAGCGCGCAGCGTGCGTCGACCTCCGCCGCTGCTGTCGCTGCTGCTCCTGCTGCTGCTGCCCCTGCTGCTGCTGCTCCTGCTGCTATTGGTTCTGTTGCTGCGGCGACTCCTGTCCAGCGGGTCCTGCTGCTGCTGCTGCAACCACTACAGCTGCGTTTTTGCCGCTGCTACTGCTGTCGCTGCTGCGGCTCATACTACTGCGGCGCCGCTGCTGGTCTCCCTTCTGCTGCTGTTTCTTACACGGCACGAAAAACTCCAGCTGTAGGCGCTTTTCCATGAGCACCGCCAGCATATGGTCGTCAGCGAAACGAGAGAGCTGGACGTCGCACGGGGCTGCAGCACACACATGCACGCCAGCGGCAGCAGTCAACACATACAACAACGGCGGCAGCAGCAGCAGAAGAATGAGCTTGCAGCAGCAGCAGCGTAGGTGTAACCGCAGCAGCAGCAGCAGCGTAGGTGTAACCGCAGCAGCAGCAGCAGCACTACGTGAACAACAGGTGCAGCCACGGAGCAGATACAGCAGCAGGCCACCGCCAAAACAGCAGCAGCACCGCTCCCAGACAGCAGCAGCGCGCTCTATGACGTGGAAGCTGCATCGGCTGTCACGGCAGCATCACGTGGTACACATATACGGGAACAGCAGCACCCGCAAGCGCAGGGGCAGCACGGTAGCTCGGGGCGTGGGCGTGCGGCAGCAGGAAAGCAGTCGCAGCAGCGTCAGCGGCAGCGGCAGCCGAATGGCCGCTGCAAAGAGAAAGGATCCCTGACCGCATCTGCAGCAGATCAGCAGCAACGGCACAGCAGCAACACCGGAGCGGCAGCCGAGCAGCAGGGCAGCAGCGGCAGCAGCAGAGCAGCAGCGACAGCAGCAGCGACAGCAGCGAAGCAGCAAGACGAGTAGGACGAGAAAGCCAGATTTGAAGCAGCAGCCGGCAGCAAGGCTAGAGCAGCACAGCAGCAGCAGAACACGGGGCGCTAGCCAACACCACTATCATTCCGGTTTGTTGACAGTCCTATCTATCTCTCTTCCCGGCTCTCTGTCTCTTTGTCGCTGAGTCTCTTTGTCTGTCTCCCTCTCGCCGCCACTGTGGCAGCGTCTCCGTGTCTCGTCGTGCCCCGTCTCCGTCTCCCTCTGGAGCAGCAGCCGGACACAGACACAGGCATACCGAGAGAAGAGACGGCAGTAACCATCCAGGTATAGTGAGGCTTCAAGTAGTCTCGTCTCTTGAGTCCGTCGAAAAGCTCCTGCAGCCACGCTTGGCAATCTTCTTCTTCTTCTCGCGTTAAAACATTGCCCTCTTCTTCCTCTTCTTCGACCTCTTCTTCGTCCTCTTCTTCGTCTTCTTCCTCTTCTTCTTCTATTTCTGCTGCCTTTGCTGCTGCTGCTCCAGCTGCAGACGCATCAGCCTCCTGCTGCTGGGCGCTGCTGCTTGGCCACTGGTTGCTCACGCTGCAGCTGCCGCTGCCCTGGCTCATCGCTGCGAAAAACGACAGCAAGTCTTCTCCTCCACCTGCAGCTCCTCCTCCTCCTTCCCCTCTTTCTTCGTTGCTCTTGCGGCCACGTCGTAGCTGCTGCTGTGGCTGCACTGCTGCTATTGCTCGTCTCGTCGGATACTGGCAGCCACGCAGATTCAGCCACATAGGCGAGTGCTTCCTTATCTGCAGGGCAAGGGAAAAAGTAAACGGCAGCACCAGTCTCAACAGAAAAAGAAGACGCAGTAGCGGCAGCGGCAAAAAGAACAGCGACGTCGGAGGCGGCAGCTGCAAGAGGTCGACACAGTCAGCAGAGACAAGGAATGCAGCAGGAGGGCCGGGGAGAAGCGTCACCAGCTGACGCAGCAACACCAGCAGAACGGCCAGCACCTTCACCCGGTGAAGAAGCAATGACTGGCGAAGAAGAAGGAGCGACACCGCTCGGCCGGGGAAGACAGCGAAGAGCCGGAACCTCACAGAAGCAGAGCACAAGAAGCGGCAGCAGCAACTCTCGAGGGAAGACGCAAGCAACAGAAACAGATGCCGCACCAGCAAGTCACGCATCAAGCAGCAAGAGCAGCAGCTGACGGAACAGCAGCAGCATCAGCGGGAAGGACGCACGCGGTACCCGCCCCTTAGGCAGAGGCAGCCGCAGCAGCAAATAAGCGGCAGCAGCAGTTCTCGAGGAAGCAAGAGCAGCAGCAGCGACAGATCCTGCAGCACCAACAACAGGACACGCTCGAGACAGAGCAGTAGACGAGGCAGCAACAGCAGCAGCAGCAGTCAAGCATCGCCAACTGCACATGCACAAGGAGCAGCAGCAGCAGACGACGACTGTGGAGAAGCAGCAGCGGCAGCAGCAGGTACGAAAGAAGAAGCAGCAGCAGCACACGCGGAAAAAGAAGCAATAGCGGCGCACTGAAGAAGCAGCAGCCGCTGTAGCAACACCGCAGCAATTGAAACGACTGCAGGGGCGCATCTGTAGCTGCCGTTGGAATACAAGATGCTGCAGCAGCCCCAGCAATCCCACCGGCAACCCCACCAAACACGGTAGCACGAGACAGGCCGGCAGGTGGCAGCAAACAGGCCCAGTCTATACAAATTCTAATATATGTATGTATACATATATATATGTATATATGGAGAGAGAGTGAGATACACACGTACATACATACATACATATATACATACATATACATATATATATACACATATATACATATATACATATATATATATACATATATACATACATACATACATACATACATGTGTACATGCACACATACGTATACATACACATGTATACATACATATTCACGCATACGTTTACCTACATACGTTCACATACTTACGTCGACGTACTTACGTTTACACACATACGTATACATCCATCCATACATATAGACACATACATATAGACACACATACACACAGATACACACATATAGACACGCGTATACACACATACATATACACACACACGGTTACACACATATGGATACACACAAACAGATGCATACATACAGAGAAACTTGCATCCATACATATATATACACACATCAATACAAATGTATACTTATATATACATACATCGATATATACGTATATTTATAAATAAGTGTACAAATTTAGACAGTAAGGAACAGACGCACAGCTCCTTCTGCTTGAGTATTTACATGCGTATGTAAGGAAGCCACAGCAGAGACGCAGGGAGAAAACGAGGCGGAGAGTAACGGGCGGAGAGACGAGAATGTGTCTACACAAGTCGACGCAGCTACGCGTCCTCATACACACACACACAAAAAGAGTAGAGGCAGCGGGCGGCCCTTGCGTAGGTAACTACACCGGTAAACGTGCATGCAAGGAAAGAAAAAGAACAGGCAACTATATAGGCACACACGCAGATACATTCGGAAGCATACATACTCGCAGATCTACATCTACATATATATATATATACATATATATATATATGTATACATCAGACGTATACACGTATAGATGTATACATCAGACGTATACACCTATAGAGGTATACATCAGACGTATACACGTATATATTGATATGCATATATATATATATATATGTATGTGTATACATCTACATATATGTATATATCTATTTATATACATACATATATATATATGTATATATTAGGACTTACTTAGATATAGAGAGAGTGAGAGAATAGGTGAGGAATGTGGCACAGACACACACACACACATACACACATGGGCACGTCTACAGATGCACACATCCTAGCAGCATCGGTATGACCGGCCGCAGCAACACCGCGGTGAGCAGCCGCTGCAGGAACAGCAAGTGGACGTTGCTCCGCCGTCGCAGCAGCAGCGGACGGCAGTCCCTCCGCTCTTCCGCTGTAGTAGGCGCAAACTCGAGGACTCGTAGAGGGCCGCAGACGGAAGTGGGACGGACGGGGAGGGCACCAAAACAGAAGAAATAGGACTACCACATGCAGCGAAAAGGGGGCAGGAAAGGGGGAGATGTAGACCTCTTCCTTTTCACGTCAACACCTGGATTCGGACGAAGAAAAGGACGGTGTCAGCGTCGGGGGACGCCCAGCGAAAGTAACGACGCACACAGGTGTAGTCTTGTACTCTGTACCAGAAGCAGGAACAGCAGCTAGATCCTCATATACATGCGCACGTGTATACACATGAGCTTTACTCTGTACATATATATATATATATAATAGACATATTTGTCTCCATAAACGCATGTCTGTGTACACATGCACCTCTCTCTCTACATATATACACATGTATATATATATATATATCTCTCTCTGCATATACATGTATGTGCTGATGGATGTACAGTAGGGAAGTTCGGAAAAGCAGGGAGAGCGTGGAGTGGACTCGGCAGACGGATTTTCCCACCGGAGAGACGAGACGGCAGAGACCCCCGTGAGAGAGGGGGGACGGAGACAGAAAGTGGTGGCTTGGCTTGTGGACCAACCACAGCGAGAGACACAAAAAATGTTGGCAGCAACGGCACAGACACACACATATATATACACAGAGATATAAACGACGAGAACAAGCGAGAAAGGAAGGTGAAGACGGAGAAAGAAAGTGGCGGGGAAAGACGCAAAGAGAGCCACCTGCAGCGACAAGCCGCGAGACGGCCGTCCCCTTCCAAAGTGAGACGAGGTGCGGAAGTTCGATGGGAGATCCTGACCTGCGCAGACGCGCCTGCTGCTGTTGCAGCCTCTGCTGTTGCAGCCTCTGCTGTTGCAGCCTCTGCTGTTGCAGCCTCTGCTGTTGCAGCCTCTGCTGCTGCTTCTGCCGCACCGCAGCACATCCCAGCAGCACAGCAGTCACACAAGAAAAACAGCAGCAGCTGGCGACGCAGAAGAACCGCTGCTGCTTCTGTTCGTCTACCGCGGGAGCACTCCTTTTCTCGGCTCTTCTCCCCCACGCCACGCCTCTGCGTCTCCTCTCGCCTGCCTGCTGCTGTCTTTTATCTCCCTGTGTCTCTTCTTCGCTCAAGTCCGAGAAATCTCCGACTATTCCCTCGCCACTGCCGCAGTTGCCTCTCTCTGCAGAAGACGACAACTCTCTCTGCACTGAGCAGCCAGTCTCTTCTTGTTGCAGTTCTCTGCACTGCGACAGCTCTCTCTCGATCTGCTGCTGCTGCCCTTTCCTCTGTGTACGTGTCGCTGCTAAAAAGTTCTCTCTCCAAACTCATTCCTGCTGTGCGCCTTTCCCCTCCTGTCTTTGCTGCTGCTGCAATTCTCTCTCCACACTTATTACTCGTTGCTGCTGCAAGGCCCTCCCTCCATATTTGTTGCTGCTACACTTCTCTTTTGCTCTCTTTATTGCTGCGATAATGCTTCCGTCCCCCATCGCTGCAACACTTCTCTCTCGCGGCATTTGTTGCTGCTGCAACTCTTTCTTTCCCCATTTACTGCTGCTACACCTCTCTCTTTCTCTCTGGATTGCTGCCACAGTTCTCACTGCGTTGACTGCTACAAACCTAGCTCTTTCTGTCGTTCACTTTGACGCTGCTCCTCCCCTTGCTGCTGCTGCTGCTGCGGGTTCTCCTTCCGCTACAACGTCCCCTACCTACGTGTGTTCCACTTCTTCGTCTTTTCTTGCTAGTTCTGCTGCTGCCTCCCCGTCCTGCGCGTCTCGCGAATGTGTAGGTCCTTGTACAGCCAAGTACGACCACAGAAAGTACTTCCGTCTTCATCTGCGCTCCGAACTCTCCTGCCCCTTCCGTCGTCCCTGCCCCAAAACGCATGCGACTCGCATTGCTCCACTTCCTGCTGCTGCGATATCTCCTGCTACTTTTTCTTCCTCATTCTCTCTCTATCCCTGTGTCTATGTCTCTCTCTATATGTAATATATATATATGTATATGCACCCATATATATAGAGAGAGGAACAGCAATGTTTCAGCCTCAACTTTACCGATCTCCCCTTCCTCCTGGTGTAATAATAGGCACGCGAATCAAATTTCTCCACTTTCTGCCGCAACGACCTGCCCTGTTACTCTTTCTTTCTCTCTTTCTTCAAATATATATATATATATAGACAGACAAAGAGAGATTAGCCAGGCTAAAACTTGCCGATTTCTCGTCCTCTAGTCGTAGTGCGTATGCTACCCGTTTTTATCTTCCTTCTACTGCTGCGGCCTCTCCTGCTACTACTGTCTTTCTCTCCCCTTCTCCTCCCCTCTCTCCCTGTAGAGACACACATATACATATATATATATATACATATATATATATATTTCTCTCCGTTTCTTTTTCTCCCTCAGTTTCTCCTCTGTCTTCCTCTCTCTACACAGATATAGATCACCTAAGCTACGCGGAGCAACAGTATGTCTCGGCGCACGGAGAGTACTAGAGTCCGTACGTAGCAGCGGCGCACACGTAGACGAGACCAAGCAGTTCGAGAATCTATATATCACATCTGCAGGTGAAGGAGCAGGAAGTCTCCTTCTGCCAGAAGTTCTCGTTTTTCTGCTACGCGCGGGCGCCTGCCACTGCCATTTGCTGCGTCTTACCGGGAGGAGAAGAAGAAAAGAGACGGGACCGCGGAGAAGGAGACGGAGAAGAAAAAGAAGAAGAAGAAAAAAAAGTCGAGGAGACGTGCAGAAAGTCCGACAAATGTCTCTCGTCTTCGGAAACGGCAGCGGCACCCGTTCGTCCACAACCGTTCGTCTCTGTGATGCAACATAACCGTATCCTACAAATACGTGTATACATACATATGCGTGTATTTGTACAGAGAAAGAGATAGATAGATAAATATACATATATATATATATACACACAGAAAGACAGAGAAATAAATAGATAGATAGATCGAAAGATATGCATATACGTATACGTATATATGTACGTATGCGCACAGACACACACGTACATATATATATATATAGAGAGAGAGAGAGATATATATATATATGTATACGTATATATGTACATATGCGCACAGATATACATGTTCGTAGATATATACATATATATACATATATATGTACATTTACGTCATGTTCGGATAACTCCTTAGCACACTTACGTGCTCGTATTATCTATCTATCTATGAATACATATACATATATATATGAGTTATAAGGGTCTGTTTTCTCGATATCTCTAGAGACATACTGTACATAATCGTACCTATCTATCAACCTATCTACCTATCTATCCCTCTCTGTTTGTGTATACATATATGTACGTATATGGTTATTATCAACCTGTACTTCGTCGGTATACTTAGACAAGTAGAAACACTCACATCAAGAAAAAACGTATATACAGACGTATATACATCGATCGAAAAGTTGGTGTGTAAGTAAAGTCCACTTTCGTTCCTCGAAATATATCCACACTTGCAATTGTACATATACACCTATAGGCTTTTCACAGAGCCACACCTGTATATATACATATATATAGATATACATACATAAGAAGCAATGCCTGTATGCTTACTTTATACATATACATATATATATATATATATATAGCAAGCAATACATAGAAGCTTTTCACAGAGCTATGCATGTATATATGTATACGTATAACAAGCAATACCTATAAGTTTAGCACAAAGTTCTCCGTAGGCAGGTCTATTATGTGCAACACCTAGAAGCCTCTCACAAAGCTACATACAAGCTTCTCGCAAAGCTATATATATATATATATATATATATATATATATAATAAATAATGACAATA
>KL647289.1:5389481-5454067 GCA_000727475.1 Sarcocystis neurona | reverse complement strand
GACTACATACAAGACTTCTCGCAAGACTATATATATATATATATATATATATATATATGTACAAAATATGCAATATCTATAGGCTTAAGAAGCAATATGTATAAGACTCTCTGAGAGTAAATACAAGACGGCGTGATACTACCCAGCTGCAGCCCTCCACAAACGCGTCTACACGGATATGTGTACATCAATCTCTTCGCCACAACTTTCTACGCATACACATATACTTACGTGTATGTATATATATATATATGTAGCGAGAGAGTAAAACAGACGAAGGCATGCCCACAGAGAGACAGAGAGGAAGAAATATGGATGTATGAAAATATGTGGCGAGAGAGTAAAACAAACGGACGCATGCGGACAGACACAGAGACGGAGAGAAATATGGACGTGTCTAGAATCTTCATGTCCATATGTCCTCTGCTTCATATCGTGTCTGTCCCAAGTCAGATTTCCTTCCCACATGACTAACTATCTGTGTGATTCGCTACTCTACAAACATTTATATACAGACATATTTACCTACACAAAGACAGACATATGCGCATATATATATATATATGTGTACACATACAGAGGTATATGCGGACAGCTAGATATAGACACGCACCTGTAGGTGTCCACGTAGGCAGTCAGCCAGAGAGAGGACAAGCATAGCTATACGTAAACAGACATGCACACGCCTGTGACAGCTATGTACGTGTGGAGACAAGTGCCTCGGCTGACATATATACGCATGTGTGAGGAAGGCAGGATAAAAGAAGACGGTCTGATACGCCGAGCTTGTCAGCTGTTTTTCTCTGCAGCAGGAACTTCTGTGGTACCTGCGCTGTTGCTGCTGCTGCTGCCGTCGACCGCCTGCTGAGCTGCTGCTCTTCGTCCTGCTGCTTCGCATGCTATGACAACAGCTGCAGCACATTCCACCGGCAACACTGCAATCATCCGTCCTCTCTGGTGTCGCTCCGCCGCCTCCTTCCTCTGCTGCTCCTGCTGCTCTTCTTTTTCGTCCTTTTCCTCTGCTCTTTTTCTCTTCCCTCCTGTGGCAGCTGCTGCTGCTGCTCGTCCTCCTGCTCCTTCTGCCGCCCGTGTCCCCCGCGCCGCTTCGCTCCCTGCTGCTGCGGCTTCTTCAAGAGCTGCCCGGACAGCTGCTGTTGAAAATCGAGGAGAGATAAACCCGCCCTGCTGCCACTGCAGGCGTCGCTGCTGCTGCAATTGCTCGTACGCTCTGCGGTACGCCAGGCGATCGTTCAACACGCCGTGTACGCGCGCTCTGCAAAAACTCACGGCAGCAGCAGCATATGCTCTCCTCGCGCTTCAGAGTTCAGTCTGACGTAGCAGCAGCAGCAGGGGCAGCAGCAGCAGTGCGCCACAAGCAGCACAAGAGCAGCAGCACGAAAAGCAGCAATACGAGTAGCGGCAGCAGCGAGGGCAGGAACAGAAGTGCGGAACATGCAGCACATGAGCAGCAGCAGGAGAAGGAACAATAAGAGCAGCAGCAGCGGCAGCAGTGAGCGCAGCAGTGGCAGTAGTGAGGATGGAACAGCAGGTGAAGCCGCAGCAGCAGCAGCAGGGAAGAGAAGGATACAGTGGCGCAGCAGCACCCGCAGCAGCAAAAGCGCAGGTCGCCATGCAACGTCGTAATAGCAACAACAACAAGAACGTCCCAGCAGAGCAGCGGGCACCAGCCGCGGAGGGCAGGTGACGAAGCAGCAAACGTCGACAACGTTGATCTGTGCGTCCACATAGATAGAAGTAGAGAGAGGAAATGCTGAGAAAGGAAGAGACAGCAAGGCGCGAAAAGAGGAGGCGAATGACAGAGACAGAAGCAGAACAGAGCTAGAAGGGGGAGAGGAGCACAAAGAAGGGAGCGCATACACATGCATGTACATATGTATACGTATGTGCGTATGTACATATATATATATATATACGTACCTGTGGATGCAACAGTTTATATTTAAGAGAGAAGGACGGGGAGAGAAGAAATATACGAAAGGAAGACGGAGAAGGAAGTGTACACATAGACATGTAGAGACACATATGTATGTACGTTCGGCTATATACGTAGGTACGTATACCTCTGTATTTGTATACATACATATGTGTGTACGTACACATATATATCTGTACACACACATATACACATATATATAAAATTTGTCTATTGTCGATGTTGACTGTTGTTTACCTGGAGCCCTGTCTGGTAGAGTTGGTGAAGGAGTTTTTTGCCCATCTGCAAATGAAGCGAGTATCTTTGACGATGCGATCTTCGAATTTAATGGGCCTGTTGGAGCAGCGCAGCAGAACACAGAAGCAGCAGCAGAAGGGGCGGGACGACGCGCAGCAGGAGAGGAACAGAGAGATCTGCGTGAACCGCACACTAAAGCAGCAGACGAAGAGAGGAGAGGACAGCACGGAAGCCTTCAAGAGGGGAAAGACAGAGACAGAGAAGACACGCGTCTTTTCCGCTGCGAAGCGCATGCAGAAGGAGAGAGAAGAACGGACAGCACAAAATCCCCACGAAAATGCTCGAAGAGGGAGAGGGAGAACTGGCCAGGGCGACGGAAAGGGAAGTTTTCTGTGAGAAGGACGGAGGGAAAGGGAAGTACACAGAAACTACAAAGAGCGAGCGACGGAGGACAGCAAAGCAGGGAAGAGCCGAAGGACGGGAGAGAGTGGGCGAGGAAGAAGAAAACAGATCGGCAGGGAGAGCAGCAGATCAGAGAGAAAGAGAGACAACGGGGAAGTCAGTCGGAAGAGAAAGACGGAAAAGTTGATAAAGCGAGGAAGCCAGAAGAGATGGAGAGATACATACACACAGAGATGCAGAAAGGTCGACAAACACGTGGAGGGACAGAATCACAGGGGGGGCAGAGAGAAAGCGAGACAGACGTGCAGATGCAGGGGAAAGCAACTGGGGAAAATAGGAAGAGAGGTGAGATACGCTGCTGCTGCTGCTGTCTCCTGGCGCCGGTCCTGACGCCCCGTCTTTTCTGCGTGAAGCAATTCTGTCCTCTGCTTCTGTCCCCCACTGCTGCTGGTAGTGATGACGCTGCTCCTCCTGGTGCCCCTTTTGCCCGTGCTGCTACTGGTGCTGCTGCTGCTGTCGCTGCTCCCGTTGCTGCTGCTCCTGCTGGGGCTGCTTTTGCTGGTGCTCCTGCTGGTGCTGCTGGTGCTGCTGCTGCTGTTGCCGCTGCTCCCGTTGGTATTGCTGCTGCACGTGCTGCTGCTGGTGCCAGTGCTACTGGTGGTGCCAGTGCTGCTGGTGCCAGTGCTGCTGTTCCTGCTGATGCCGCTGCTGGTGCTGCTGCTGGTGCTATACATATATATATATGTACTGCAGTTGCTGGTTTTCGTTTTCCTCTTTTATTAGGGATCTCACATGGAAGCGTCCCTTCCCGGAAGATTATGAAAAGAGCAACCCGCTGCTGCTGCTGCTCTGAGGCTGTCGCTGCTGCAGTTGTTGTTGCACAGTAGTGGCTGCTGGCGTTTCTTCTTCTAGCCGCTTCTGCTGCTGTCGCGCGCTCGTGCTTTTTTTATCTCTGTTTTTTCTCTGGTGCAAAGGCGGGATGTACAGAAGGACATACTCTAGGCGATTGCGCGATATAAACGAAGCAGCTGCTTCCCGTTGACGCAGAGCAATCTGCTGCAGCGTCCCCTCGTCAAGGCGTCCGAACAGTCTGTAGGTTTCAAAGAAAGGAAGAACTCGTTGAAAAGGTGTTTTCGCAGAAGGAAATTAATTCCCCCACACAGAAGTTGAACTTCTTCCTCGTTGCTTTGTCTCAGGAGGAAACACAGGAAAATGTGTGGAGAACGCAGGCAGAACCTCGTGTGTACAGACACCGCAAGCAAATGACTAAAACTGGAAAGACGAATACATTTCCGCGTTCTACCGAGAAAAACACACACCCACACATATGTATGTATGCGAGGAAATACAGACACAGAGACAGACGAAAGAGACAGATGGAGGGGCTACAGAGAGACATCTACGAATATGTATGAATACGGGGAAGGGCCATGCAGATTGACCACGGGGGTATATCATACCCCCACCCATGCACGTCTATCTATATACAGAAGAAGATAGATTCAAATTAAAACATACATATACGAAGACGGAGAACGTACAGAGAAAGCAGAGAGAAAAAAAGCGGAAGAAGAAATGACTACAAGTGGACGAGGAGTGCGTCACAGATCCACAAAGACGGAAGAGCAGCGCGTCAGCGTCGACGTGTGCGAAGTCTCGAAGCAGAGCTACTACACGGACGACAACCTACATAAATATATACACATATATATACGAGAAATATACGGAGGAATATATATATATGTAATGTGTATGTATGTGATAGGTGAGGGAATGTGTATGGACGGGCCTCGGTACCTCAAATTTTTGTAAGTATACACCTTTCTATACAATAGTTATATATATACACACATGTATATGGCTATCTAAATATGCATATATATGTATATATGCATATACATGCGCGTAAACACGTTTCCTATATATCGAGCGATAGAATTACATATGCGGGGGGCACTTTGGCGGTATCTTCATATAAGAGGCCGTTAATACATAGACCAAGTACATATACGAACACGTCCTGCAAGGGCGCTTGCGTACTTCTGTCTATATATATATATATATATATATATATATATGTGCACACGTGTGATTTCTTCGATAGCGCGTCAATATGAATATGTCCACATACCTGTTCATACGTATTGAAGGAAAAATACAATATATATGTGTCGGAGAAGGAACAATTTCTGAGATCACACGCGTGCATATACGCAAGGGAGATCGAAGACGACGTTTACGCCACCATATACGAGTTTAGCAACCTATGCACACATAAACACATATATATACATGAGCTATTCCTAAATATATACACATGTATATATGTATGACTTTGCTCATATACATGTCTATATGAATATACATATATATATATATATATACATGATGGACACATATGTATATATATATATATTTATACATATATATATATATATATATATATGTATGACTGTACTCACGTAGACGTATGTATACAGATACATAGTATCATATATGTATATATGTATAAATATATATATATATGTATACATATATACACACGTAGCCGTATGTATACAGATACATAGTATCATATATGTATATATGTATAAATTTATATATATATATGTATGACTGTACTCACGTAGACGTATATATACAGATACACAGGACCTCAGGATTACACACGTGCTTATACACAGAGGAGATGGAGAACGCAGTTATCTCTGTATGCGAGTGTTATATGCGTGTGAATGCGGAGAAGCATTACATATATATGTATATATATGCGCACATATATTTGTATATATGGATATATGTAGGACGATGTATTTATGCGTATGGGCTGATGTGTATACGTCCAGGCCAGTACAAATAAACACACACGTACATAGAGTCAGGGGAAGGAGTTGAGCACATGCACAGTAATACATGTATATATATGAGCACATGCATAGTAATACGTGTGTATATATGAGCACATGTATAGTAATACGTGTGTATATATAAATTTTATTTATGTATACACGCACGCGAAAAAAGTGGGAGGACGACGGGGACGGATTGACTCGTTAAGGTGAGGGCAATGTACGCATAACATAACATCTATACGTACAACTTGATTATATAAATACGTATATATGTAGCACGTATGTAATCCGTGTGGCGCAGGTCCATATATATCTATACGTATATAGAAAACGACTACTGCATGCCAGGAGAGACACCGAAACATATATACTTATATATATATACATAGGTACAAATACATATATACGTATGTGTGCGTATCGCGTATGGGTACTCACATATTGATATATATATATAGATAGATAGATAGATAGATAGAGAGATAGATAGATATTTGTGTACACGACTAGTGCGAGTCAGTAGAGACACCGACATATATATATATGTATATATACGTATACGTGCATAATGCGTATGTGAATACTGACGTATTGATATATATATATATATGTATATGTACGTATGCGTAAAGATACTGGCATATTGATATATAATGAATTTCATGAATACTCGTAGGGCGACCTGAAAGGAGCCATGGAAAGAGCGAGAAACATGGACGCAAGAATGGAAGGGCGATGGAGAGAAGATGAAAAAAGACAGGCAGCAGCAGCATGAGAAGAAGAGGAGGACAGGCGACTGAGGAAGAAAAAGGAGAGACGCGAGCGTGTCTTACTGAAGATTCTGCTGAATCTGCTGCGTTTGCTGCTGCGTAAAAAACGTTGCAGCGGCCACACACTCCTTGAGAAACTCCTGTAACAGAGAGACACACAGACAACCGTACAAGCAAGAAAGTACACTCCCTAACATTCATACAAATATAGGAGTCATTCAAATATATATATATGTATATATGCACGTATGTGGACTTCCAGTAGGTGGCTATAGAGAAAATAAGAAGAGCCACATACACATACATGCACACGTGTGCGTGAACACGCAGGTACACATATATACAGCTACGTACACGTATATATATATATATATGGAGAGAGCTACATACACATGTATACACTTATGTGGCTGGATACACAGATATGCATACACACAGCTAGAATCGCGTTTATGCGTATATATACATATATATATAGGTGTGGATGGATAGATAGATATACGTATACATAGGTAGATACGCGTGTACGTGTATATACATATCTGTATATATATACATATATATGGAGGAAGCACGTCTGCTGTTCCCTAGTACATGTGCGGGGTACACGCTCTCTATATAGAATCCAGCTGGTGGACGCGTCGCAGCTACCCGAATAGAAGACAGAGAAAATCTGCGGGATTCCCCACCAGCAGCAGCAGCAGAGGCGGAAGGAGAGAGCCGGCAAGAGCAGACACACCCCAGCAACAGCAGTGCCGCCTCCTCAGAAGGCAAACCGGCAGAGACGAAGCAGCATTAACAGCAGCAGCCACAAACGCTTGTCACTTCCCCACTAACCGCAACAGCAGCAGCAAACAAATCTCCAAGCAGAGCAACGTGAGCAGCAACAGCAGCAGTTCAAGCACCCGAAGCCGACGTCCGAGAGACACAGAGGCCGCAGCAGCAGTGAGGACGGCGATCAGAACGGCGAGCGCAGCAATCACAACAGCAGCAGCAGCCACCACAGCAACAGCAGCAGCAACAGCAGCATCAAGTGGAACGACGGCAGCAGTGAAAGAACAACAGCATCAGCAATTACAACAACAGTAGCTGTCGAAAGAGCAGAAGCAGCAAAACAGAAGATCACCATCAAGCGAGCGGCGGCATCAGCAGCAGCCGCAACACTCGCAGAGGGGAAAACAGGCAGAGACCGGCACCAACGCGGTGGGACGGCACAGGAGGCCGAGGAGGAGGAGCAGCAGCAGTAGAGAAGAAGACGGCAGCTGCAGTGAAGTGGAGCAGCCGGCGTCCTCTCGGAAGTTACCTCTGGCAGCCAGGCCTTGGGGATCAACGCGTACTTTCCTGCTGCCGCAGACGCTGCTGCTGTATGCAGTTGCTTCGAGAGCGCAGAGAGAAAAGAAGAGCGGATACCGACGAACTGCAGGCCCAGCACGTAGAGCTCTGAGTTGCCTGCGCGGCTCATCGTAGGCTTGACGATCACTACCTGTGCAAGTAGCGACAGCAGCAACAAGGCGAAGGAAGAAGAATAAGGCAGTTTTAATACGTAGGAGAGGGCAGCCAAGAGGAACAGAGAGGGGAAGGGACCTCGGACGAGAAAAAACGGAATGGAGAAATCGGCAGATGTAAGGGGCAGAAAGAATAACCGGAAGGAATACTCGGTTATATATAGATACGTGTGTATACCGATGCACGGGCATGTATATATGCATGCGTGTTAATACATGAATGTATCTGATGTCCCTTGAAATTACACAACGTATTTGTGTACAGGTGTGGAGATTCCTGTGTACGAGTACGCGTGTTTGTCTGTACATATGTAGTACATATATGTGTAGATATACAGGTTCAACTTCAATAAGTATATGCATGTATAAATAATACGCTTTTATATCTTCTACGCCGAAGATACGTGTATATATATATGTATGTATATATTGCCGTCTACGAAGACAACGACGTTTACGTACGCATTTATATATTTACATATATGTATATATATCTCCATATGTGTATTACGTGTCCGCGGGATCTCCTTGCTACAGGTAGTATATACATATATATTTATATATATTACACGTGAAGGAGGCGGAAGACCTGCTCTCATATACATATATATGTATATACGTATGTATATGTAGGTATCACGTAATACATATATATACATATTTTTATATATCATATGTCAAGGAAGACCTGGATTCACATCTATATATACATATGTACGTGTAGGCAGCACGTAATACATGTATATATAATAGATATAGATAGATAGAGTTATATATAGTACACGTCAAGAAAGACGTGGAGCCGTACATATATACATATATGTATACATACGTGTATGTGGGTACTGTAGAGGTGTACGAACACGTGCAGGTACTACACGCGTACACTTGGACATCTATAATATAATAAGCACGTGCATAACCATCCTTACATATATGTACGTATATATATGTGTATATTATATATATGTAAGTATACGCATCCCAGTCTATCAGCGTTGTGAAGACCTTCACTCATTTAAGAACGCGTGGACGTTTCCACAGGGGCACGCAGTCCCTTGCTGCTGCTGCTGCTGCGGCTGTGGCTGCGGATCTCTTTGGCTTTCTTTGCTTATCCATCGGGCTGGAATCTCCTTCCCGTTGACATTTACGACGACGTCGTCCCTCCCCTCGGATGGACCGAGGAATATATTATGTAGTGCGCAGACGTCTGTCCACCAACGAATACATGCCGGACGAAGAGAAACTCACTTGCTGTCCTTTACATCCAGGAAATACACCGAGGAAGGCGAAAGACAAATATACGTATGTACACGCCCATACAGAGAAGACGCGTTTTGACAGAAAGGAAGAGAAGAAGAGACATGGGGATCCACGTATATATACGAAGGATCCACGACGTGCTGCTCTATGTACATATGTATCTGCGCAGCACCCGACAAACACATAAAGATAATAATCACTTGCGCTTGCCAATGAGGGCAATGGCGGCAACACTTCATATAGAGAGATATACACGTATTTATACACCTATGTATATATATGTATAGACGTATGTGTATGTAGATGCGGCTGCGTGTACACACCTACATATATGTATATATGTGTGTGTACAGACGTATATATATGTTTGTGTGGCTGCTTATAAACGCATACGTGTGTATATCTCTGTAAATATATGTATACTTACATATATATATATATATATGGATAGACGTGTGTGTATGTATATGCAGCTGCGTATACACAACTGTGTGTGTATATATATAATGTATGTATATGTATATGTGACAGAGTGAAGATATGTGAAGAGCATCTTACGTGATTGAAGCACATACTGAGAACGGCGAGAATACTGATGGTGTGATGGGTGAGAAGCCCGTAGACTTTGACTACCGCCGTCCCACGTAGGCGCAGCAGCCCGAGGGTGCACACGATTTCGGCAAGCAGCAGAGGAAACATCAACTCCTCCTGTTTATCCGGGGCATGTTGCACGTCGAACGAGCCGTCAGCTGTGACCAGGTCCGCCTGCCCAAAAGCCAAATAAGGCAGAAGAAGACGCACCAGCAGCAGTAGCAGCAGAGACAGCAACAAGGCAGCTGCAGTCGCAGCGCACAAAAACGCCTAGACGGCCGCCGCAGCAGCAACAGCGGCCGCGACAACAGCAGCAGCAGGAGCACCGACGCCAGCAGCAGCAGCAACGGTAGCAGCGGTAGGGCCGACAGCAGCCCAGCAGCAGCGGTAACACCAGCAGCAGCAGCAACAGGGGCCGCGCCCCCACCAGTAGCAGCGACAGCACTAGCAGCAGCAGCAACGCCGACAGCAGCACCGGCAGCGGCGACAACCCCAGCAGCAACAGTAACACCCGCAGCAGCCTTTGCAACAGCAATAGCAGCCGAGAGAAAGTTATAAGAAAGGAGAGGAGAAGAATAAAGGACCTGCGCAGCTCCGGTGATTTAAAGAGAGAAACACCAACACCGAAGAAAAAGCAGCTCTTCAGCATTTAGAAATGATGTTCACGAAGCAAAAAACAGTGAGCCTTCAATCTCTGCAGAATAAACACCTGCTACTGCAAATGCTCCAGCCATCTCAAAGGCCTGATTACACAAGTCAAAGTGCCCATACACACTTGTCCACATGCATGCATATATATGTATATATATATATATATATATATACAAATATATGTGTACACATATATATATGTATGGCCTTAAGCACCATCTCTAAAACTAGTAAGGGAGTAAGCCTGTGTATTCACTATCAAATACATATTTCACATGTGTACGTCGATAGGGCAGCCATAGCGATACACAGAGAATTACAGACACAACGACCTACGCACACATGCTTGTACACATGCATAAATGTATATATATATACCTATATATTTATATACCTATACACATATACCCACATATATATATATATATATACCTATATATGCGGTATACACACATACACATATACATGTACAAACACATGTACATATATATATGTCCGCTTACGCGCCGTCGCTAGGACTGGTAACGGAGCAGGAGTATTTATATACCAGCAAAGAGACACCTACGCATATGGAGACAGATAGGTCAGCCACACAAATACACCGAGAAGTTCACATATGCATTGACAGTATATGTATATATATTTATTCTCACATGCAAAACTATACACACGGATACAATGCGTATGTTTGTGTATCTTCCATTTCGTAGGTTAGTATAAAAGTGCACGCGTGCCTCGACGCGCGAGCGGAAGAGTTGAAAAAGGAGGAGAAAACTCGTCAGCGAAGAGGGGACACGGTGTAGACGGCCAGACAGGCGCTGTCCAAGAAATTCTACTTCTCGTCAAAGCGGCTGCGTGCAGTCGGTTAATCCCATGCTGCTGCTCTTGCTGCTGCTTATCCTCCTCCGGCTCGAGGAGTTGCAGGCTCGGTCTGTGTGCTGCTTTTCTTCCTCACCTGTACCCACATCTGTCCCCCCCTATCAACTTGCTTATACACGTATATCCATTAAGTTGTTCACACATGTTTACACGCATACGCATGCATACATTGACGCAGACATACACATATATATGTATATACACTTTATTTTCTGTTGTTCTACACATACGTATGTCTGTATACATATTGATGTATTAACACATGAACATATATGTACCTGTTTAATGAAGCTGTGCCGCTTCTAAATCCCACGAGCAGATGTACCGACACGTGCTGCTTCTCTCTTTTTCTCTTTGAACAGATGAATGTAGGCGTGTACACATACACAGAGAGCAGTACACATATACACATACACAATCTATACACATAAGCATATATATATATATGTATATATATGTGTATAGAAAGAAGCGGATGCAGGTGTATGCATGTACACGTCCAGCAGTATCTATATAAATGGGTAGATAAGATAGATGGACACACCGAGATATGTTTTGTACAGGCAGAAACAGATAAATAAGGTAGACGTCAAGAGAAGCTGTTCTCCTCCCTAAGTTTTCTTCTTACGCAGATACATATCTACTATTAATTGAGCCCTCCAGACATGTGTCCACACACATACATGTGTGTACGCCTACACCTATCCCTCCACACATAAACTTCCCGGGCGTTTATGTGTGTGCGCCTACCACGCCGAACGGCTGCTGAGAGGGGCGTGGGGGACCTGCAGCCCCGCCGCCCGGCTGTTTTCTCTGCTGCAGCTGCTGCTGCTGTCGCGACGTGCGGTTCCACGTGTCTTCCACGTTTTTCCTGCGAAGGAGATTGCCGCTGTCATCTTCTCCACAAAGCCACAAGTTCTCCGTCTCCCGCAGCAGCAGGTCGTCGTCCAGCAGCTCCAGAGGGTCGTTTCCTTCGTAGTAAGGATTCAGCGACGCTGCTCTCCACACGTGCCGCAGCTGTCCCTCTGCAGCAGAATACAGCAGTTTCTCCTCAACAGTCATATATTTAGCCAAAGGTCTTCTTCCACTATCACTAGCACAGAACCGCAAGTTCACACGCGGTTCACCAAGACAATCAGGTGCGCAGTTATTTCTACACAGCCGTAAAAACATCCCCACGTATTTTATACGTGGTTCTCTCTGTACGTGTATGTATGCGTGTAGGTACGTGTGTGTGTGTGTGTCTCTGTCCCATACTTCAAGCAGAAACGGAAGAATATGACGGAGAAGCACCTGCATGAAATACGCAGGACGGTAGTACTACACACGACCCAAGCTGATAATGGTAGGGGGACTGCTGCGCCTCAAATACTGGACGCATGGGAGCGGCGCCGGGACGGCGGCCTATCGCTGACCCGCACACACGCTTGGCCCGACTTCTGCTGCTGCTGCTTCTGGCGTCTCGGCCAAGGCACAAGACCGCCGAGGATCGAGCTTCCTCTCTGTGTTTCTCTCTGTCGACAAGGAGGAGATGTCTTCTACAAGGTGCACAAACTTCCTCTTCTTCTTTCTCGCAGCACAGATCACGAATGAAATGGACAACAAGCAGGCGGAAGAAAGGAAAAGAAATTCGCTGCAGTTCAAGAGACACTTGGATTCTCTCCACTGACGTACAGACAGGACGCACGGTACGCGGGCAGCTCTACGCATGCGTGCAGTGCCCAACGGCGTCCACTCTGCGAATCTTCCTTCTCTATCTTCCGTTCTTTCTTTTCTCGTCTAGCGAGACGTCCCCGTATACGGCGGGGAGTGCTGTCTGCTGCAGCAGACCGCGATTCCACGCAAGGTTGGACTCCTGTTCACCGATACAAACGCCTGCGGGGGACGCGTTGTCCTCGTCACTATACGCAGACCCACTTACATATATATGCAGATGGGCACATAGCCGTGGAAAAGGACGAGAGACACACATACACACAGACAGAGACGTATACACACATACACACAGACAGAGGCGTATACACATATACACAGAGGCAGAGATGTATACACATAAACATACAGCGACGTATAGATATACGAATAGATTCAGAGAAGGGACGTTCTGCGGAAGGGCACGGCGCGATTTTTGTGAAGTGCGGACAGAGACGCGCAGGTTCGTTGCCGAGTGGCTTGGGAAGATAAACTCCCAGACATGTGTCCCTTCAACAGAGACACAGAGACGGAGACATGCAGCTCTACACGCAGCTACGCTACGGCACCATATGTGTAACACGCGTGTAACAGCAGACATATATATATGAAATGAGAGGTACACTTGGATAAATACAGGGATAAATACAAGTGGTGAGATAGAAAGAGATACAAAGAGACGGCCGGCCGCGTATCTACACACAGAGCTACTACACACGCGTAACACGCATGCAAAGATATACGTGGACACCAATGAAAACACGAGGTGGACATTCGTAAATACAGACGGATAGAGAGAAAGGGGAGACGCAGGTCTACACACCCCTACTACGTACGTGTAGCACGCACACGTGTATATATATGCGTGTATATCTCTATGTGAGTGAGGAGTAGACACTGGCAGATACAGCTAGAAAGAGAGGACGGAAGACGCATATTTACGTACATCTACTACACAGTGTAACAGCCATATATATATATATATATATCTGTGTGAAGGCGAGGCAGAGATTCGTCAACAGGGGTGGACAGAGAAGGAGAAGGACAGATGCAGATCTGCCTGCACACGGCTACTACATATCTGGAAGAGGCATATAAATCTGCGCACATACATACGTGTGTATATCTACGTGAATGAGAGGTACGCTAAATACATGCATGTGGACCGGAGTGGTGGACAAGACAACGCATTTACAGTTTTCCCTTCTCCGGAAAGAAAACGAATATAAAAGGTTGCAGAGGCGACAACACACGACGGCGGAATGGCCCTTCTGCGGACTAGTCTGCAACGCTGCCTACGGGACAGAACGCTCAAGAAACAACACTATACATACACGTATGTGTTTGAGTGTGTATATACACATATGTATATATATGTGTGTGCATCTATAGATATGCATATATAGCTATGTGTATATAGATATATGTAAGACGCGTGTACGTGTACACACATACACGTAGAGGGAGAGAATAACAGACAGATATACGTACGATAAAGCTGCCTAGATGCGGGCAGATAGACAGCCGCACACACACAGAGAAAGAGAGAGAAGCGACTAGACTTTAAAGTAGATAGACACTTAGAGAGACCAAATCATCCAGACATATATAAACTCGCACATGGGCGGTTGTAAATGTATACATATGTGTAGAAGAAATAACTTCATAACAACGCTTCTCACGGCCACAAGATGTGCCGGTCGGCAGCCTGCGTGACGGGGTCAGGCCTGCAACAAACCTCTGCAAGCTCTAACGTATCCAGACCAAGAGAAAGGCAGGTGGACACTTCTCTCTGTCGAAACATGAATATTCACACATATCATACATATATAAAGCGTACACTGAGTACACAGATACGTGCGTATACACATGCTGATATACACGTATATGTGTGTATATTATCCACACACTTATATAACTATATTTGCGCATATACATATTCATATTTGTACATATATATGTCTACACATATATATGTACAGATATACAAGCATACATAGATTTATACACAGATATATAGATATAGATGTGTATATCGATGTACACACATCCACAGACATACACGCGTATACAGATATATATACATATATGGATACATATATGTGTGTGAATGCTGCCTGCTTTCAGGCGCATGTGTGCATTCACATATACTCCTGTATACATGCTCACGCAGACGCAGATATAGCGGCGTGGGTGCGGCGGGGGGCGTACTTGCTTTAGTTTTGATAAAGTGATTAGTAGCGGCAATAAAGCCTCCGGGACATTCGCAGAGGTGGACTGTACGTACACCGCGAGCCGCCGCCGCCTGCTGCTGCTGTTGCTGCAACAGGGCGTCGAGAGGGAGGACTGGCGTCTGCGCGAGGACTTCGTAAAGTTTTAGCCAAGAATTAATCAGCAGCTCAGGACCGAATCCCATGCTATCTTTCACCTGCCGACATCAGAGACACGGACGCCCGCCGTTCTTCCTACTTCACACTCTTCCTCCTGTGACTCACAGTATTCACAAATATTTATATGTGCTCCATTCCTGGGCTTCTCACGAAGAACGTACACGTCAACATTTATATACCGACACATATATAAACGGATGTACACACAGATGTAGACCCGTCCTGCCCCTTCTGCAGGACACTACATATATATTTTTATATGGGAACATGGCTGTTACATACTTACATGCGTCACAGATATATATGCTATCCTTCTGATGAAATATATATGTACATGTACGCGTGTGTGCGTGAGCATGTGTGAGTATAGTATACTACCCGTCATATGATATAGAGACGGATGTACACACATACACGTAGACAGAAGAGTCCCCTCCGTCCTGCAGGAGATTACGTACATATATATATATATATATATGTCTACGGGAACTCCGCTGTTGTGAATTCACGTGCTTCTCACATATATCTATTATCCTCCACATAGTATACATATGTATATATTGACAAGCGTCTGTACCTGAGAATGTGTGAGTACTACCCCTCATATAATATGTAGACAGATGTGTACAGACCAGTCCCGCCCGTCCTACACGACACGACGTTAATTTATATATATATATATATATATATACATATATACGGGAACTCCACTATTATGTAGTCACATGCATCACACATATATACTATCCTCCCCTTAAAATACATTTACCTGTATATGTATGAGTGTGTCACGGGAATGTGTGAGTATACTGCCGGTGATGTAATGGACTATTTATGAATAGACGCAGACGAGGAGTTCGCTGTTTGTGCAGTAGATGTCCAGTCGAAAGAAGGAGAGTTCCGCAAAGTTAGCAACTTGCTGCCCAACTTCGGAGAAGACAAGCACGACAACTTGTGCGTCACCACTTTTTCTCTTCTTCTGATCTTTCTCACGAAATATATCCGCAAACATTTGTGTACGTGCGTGCGCGGGCAGAGGGAGGGGCAGGACAGAATACACACACATACACACACACAGCGTACACAAGCAGAGCGCGGGAGACGGAGACGCAGCTGGAAGCAATTTCGAGGAGGCGGATACGCAGATATACGCGAGCGGGGGAGTCCACAACTCATACGCGAAGGGTGTACGGGAGACACACAGAGCGAGACGCAGGGAGACGGCGGCACTCGCGGAGACGGCGGTACCGAGACCCCCAATAATAACGAAACGCTACAGCCGCGGGGGTCTCGGAGCGCGGCACAGCGTGGACTGGCCAGCAGACGCAGAAGGAGAAGACGCCAATATGCTTCACCTTTTCCTTGACGGTCGGGAGAACTTTCCGCCAAATGTCTGTCGCAGTCGTGTGTCTCTTCCACTCCGATATGTCGATGCTGCTCAGGCGGCTGCGCACCCGGTCCAGCTGCATGCGAAGGTCCTCCAGCTCTCTCAGAGAGTACGCCGCAGTCCTGCAGCAGCAGCAGCAGAGCGCGAGACGAGACGCGATGCAGAGTGCGGGCCGCGGCGAGCAGAGACGGCGGGGGAGAGCCGCACTGGCGAAGAGAACGCAGCAAAAAAAACTGCGAGAAAGCGAGAGAAGACAAGTCAACAGCAAAAGGACGGCCAAAGACAGCGACCGAGAAACCGAGACACAAAAGGAGAGGCCTCTTCCGCCGTTTCTCCCCCGTCCATACCTAGGGAGTCACATACATGTAGATACGTGGGTGTGGACGTAGGTGCCCGCATGAGTATATGTGTAGACGGCTACGTACCTGCCTATGGTTTGACAAGACGATATATCTACATCAACAGGCGTGCACAGTTAACGCGACAAAGAGACAGATAGTACAGATTTACTGATATACATACATATATGTATGTTAGTGGGTAGGCACATACATATGTGCGCGCATATTTGTATATATACGGTGCATGCATACGGGCACGTACATCTAGTCAAATGGAGGTACAATGAATGTATACAAACACAACAATAGACACACATACTACATAACCACCGCAAGCGTCCCTACAGACAAATGTAGATACACATATACATATATACATATACATATATATATATTCACAAAGGCACAGATAACTGCGTACTTACATCGTTGCACTCATCTCTAGCCGTAGCATCCATGTGAATACAAATCAACCTTATACACGCGTGTACGGGCACGCCTAGATGTCTGTGATACGGGCGTTTGTATATATATGTATGTATACATATATGTAGTTATACACAGATCTAGAAAATATTCTCAATACACAGGCGTATGCGTGAATGGACGCATACGTGACTATACGTAGAAATACATATATATATATATATATATACATATATATATATATTTATAGGAGAAGTACATACGTACATACATATAGGTCCGCATGCGTGTGTATATATCACCATGTATATCACACGTTCACATGGGTAAATACATATGCAGATGCGCGCACGTACACGTATACCTATGCATACATATGGCCACTTACATATACAGAACGAAAGAGAGAGATATGCACGTATTTACACGTCTACCTACAGAGAAATATATATATATATATATGTATACATACGTATACATACGTGTTTGTAGGAAGTGGTCCTCTCCACACACCTTCATATACATCTTCATACGCATGGGTACGTATAAAAATTCCTTGAATAAGTTCGGGTATACATTAGTAGCAAATAAATGTATATACACATACAAACCCAAACATATGTAAAGTGGGGGCACAGCACCTCTGCAGGAGCCACACACGTGACGCCGAGACACGCGCGTCAGCAGAGACAACTTTTCTTCCTCCACTACGACAGCAGCTCTCAAAACAGCAGCAGCACAGCAGCAGCAGCACAGCAGCAGCAGCACAGCAGCAGCAGCACAGCAGCAGCATGAGGTCGACGCAGAGGGAGCAGCAGGAGCAAAACAGCAGCCGCACATCTACATGTACGCATCCACATATATATAAAGAGACTGAGACACGGAGACAGATACACATGCATGCTTCTACTCATATATATATATATATATAGACTGAGACACGGAGACAGATATACATGCATGCTTCTACTCATATATATATATATATATATATGCATCCCCCCCCCCCCCTATTTCCATATACGGATATATATGTGTATACATATATATACGCACTTCTACACATATAAAATGTGTACAGTCTTATGTAAATACGACGTCTATACTGGTGCGGCTCCACGTGCATGTGTGAAGTGCTTGTAGATCTTATCTATATAGAGAGATAAAAGAGAAGAAAGTGAGAACGGAGAAAAGAACAGCGAGGGACACAGAGGCATTTACATATCATCCATGATAGACACATAGATGGTGCAGGTATATATATTGGGATGCACTTCCTCGAAGGCCTCCGTCTTTTCTTCTTCTTCGTTTCCTTTCTTGTTTTCCGTCTTTTTCTGCTTTTTCTGCTTTTGCTTCTTCTTCTCCTTCATTTCTTGCCCTTCTAGGACTTTCGGTGTTCTGCGGGTCGCTTCGCCAGGGCGTACCTTCCGATTTGTTTGGCAACGGTGTCACAGATGCACTTGACATTTTTCTTCGAGCAGTTGGAGCAGGCAGCAGCAGAAGGAGGGAGCAGCAGCCCAGCAAACTGCAGCTTCTGCAGACTGCAGCGGAAAATGAAGTGTCTGCTAACGCGAATCTCCGGCACCACGCGGTGCAGCACCACTCCTGACGAAGAAGAAGAAGAAGGAGCCGCGGGAGCAGCAGCGGAGGCCTGTGAAGAGACTCCCGGCGCGCGGGAAGAGAGAGGGGGGCGGCCGGTAGAAGCAGCACAGGAGTGTGCCGCCGTAGTAGCAGACGCCGGAGCAGCGGGGGACTCAGAGGTAGCCCCAGCAGCACGAGAAGGAAAAGAAGCAGCAAGAGAGTAAGATGCAGCCGGAAGGTGCGAGGCAGCACCAGCAGCAGCAGCGGGTGCTGCGCCGTCGAGCAACTCGGACGCAGAAGACGAAGAGGAAGTCAAGAAATCCATTTCTTCCCGAGAAAAGAGGGAAAAACTCAAGATTACTTCTCTAAGAGTAACTCGCCAGAATACGACCGCAGCAGCAAAGAGACGACAAGGCGCACGTGGACGATATACGCAGGAACGGGCAGTTCTTGCCGATCTCCCAGTAGCAACAGCAAAACCAGCAACGGCGAAGGTAGCAGCGGCACAG
The DNA here is from genome assembly GCA_000727475.1 of Sarcocystis neurona. NCBI lineage: Eukaryota > Apicomplexa > Conoidasida > Eucoccidiorida > Sarcocystidae > Sarcocystis > Sarcocystis neurona. The sequence goes on along the minus strand of KL647289.1, from coordinate 5,434,637 downwards.
AGACGCTTCCACTTGATTACCCGTGCAGTTGCCCACGAAAAGACAGAGAAATGAGGAGGATATTCGACAGCTTCCTATTTTTTCGCTTTCTCCTCCTCCTCCTCCTGCCCCTTTTCCATAGTGGAAATAGGGGTGGTTCAAGTGTACCGCTTGACGCTTCTGCGTGTGTACCTATTGGCACTTTCTCTTTAGACTCAGAACGTCCTGCTGTCTTGATGCGACTGCCTTCATCTTACTTTCTTCAGTTTTCTCAAGTCATCTTTTGAGCCCCAAAACGTGTCCCTGAAGTATATGTGTATCCGTACGTATACACAAACACACCTCTGCATACACCCGCATATATATATATATATATACTTTTCCACCGATACGTATATGTACAGACGCGCGGGTGAAGTATCTGTGGGAAAATGTGCATGCATGTATATATGCTAACTCTCGAAGGGGGGCGAGGGAGATGAAGAAAGAGACAGAGAAAAAGAAGGGCTGTGGCAGGTAAAGGGAAAAAGTGCAGCTCTCGCGAGAATGAGTGCACCCTGGTGTCTGACTGGAGAAGAAGGGAAGTCGTGCTTCCCCCGTCAGAAGAAAAAAAAACTGAGAAGTAGAGAGCGAATAAAACTTTATCTCCTGCGGAAAGACGACCGCGAAAGAGACGAAACAATGAAGCAGAAAAGAAGATAATGATGAAGTAACTAACCCGCGACTGCGTCACTTCGAATAATATAGAGAGCTCATACTGCAGTGCATATATGAAATCTCATGAGTATCCACCATACACCAGTAAATACACATAAATACATATTGATTGCATGCATATACGTGTCACATACTTCCGTGATGAACGCACGTATCATTTGTATGCGTGTAGACGTCCAGTATTAATACGCGTGGGGACACGCGCACGTGTATGCACAAGTCCCCGTGCCTGGGTGTATATTCGCACACTCCCCTACAAGGACGGCGTGAATAATGCCACGAACTGTGAAGGGAAAAAACTCTATCATGGGAAAAAGACGGCGCACTTGAGGGATTTGCATGCGGAAGCGTCAAGTCATCGCGTCTAGGTACGGTCCGTTTTTTTCGGTGTGGCGCATGTGCAGAGGCAGGAGGAAAAGAAGAGAAGGGAAGGAAGAAGAAGGACAAAAACGAAAGACTCGGAAGCAGTGACACGTGAGCAATGGGAAAGGAGAAGATACGGACACGTTTGCCGCTGTGTATCTATTCTTCGCACAACTCGGGACAGCATCGAAGTGTGAGACTTCAAAAGGTAATCCACCACGTAAAAGAACTAGTCACTTCAGCGCCCGAAGGACTGCTTCTTGAGCCTGGCCTCTCTTCGATGGAGAAAAAGAAGAAGCAGCACTTTTCTCCCGGTATCCTCCATTTTGCAGGCGGTGTGCATGCACACGCGTACACTCCGTCGATAGACAGGCAAATAGACACACACAGCAGCGCTACACGGACGCTCAGCAGTCGTAGTAGCATACATGAGTTGAAAATTTGCCAGTAATTTCGGTTGCAGAATTATTAGTCGTAGTGGTGGCGGGACAAATGAAGACACTAACAGCAGTAGCACTATCAATGATGCCAGTGTTTGTAGGACCTTTGTAACAGGCACGGTACCAAACTTTGAAGCACTCCAAATAGCAGTTGTAATAGTGATAATAATAGGGCAATAGTCGTAGTCACAATCCTAGTAGTGGTCGGAGTTGTTGTTGAAAACTAACAGCGGAAGTAGTAGTAGTACTACTGCCACCTCTAAGAGTAATAGTAGTAATTGTTGTTGCTGTTGTTATTATAGTAGTGCTAGCGATACTCAGAGTGGTCATACTACTAATAATGATAATAGTAGTAGTAGTGGTCATGCTGGAAGTAGTGGCGGTGATTATAATAGTAGTAGTAGTACTAAAAGGAGTAGTTGTCTTTCTTTTTGTAGTCATACTGGTGCTATTTGTACTAGTAGAAGGATGTGCAGTAATATTTATGAGTAGTAGTAGTAGTAGTACTGGTAGTAGTAGCAGCAGAAGTAGTAGTTTCAGTGGTAGTAGTAGTAGTAGCAGTAGTAGCACTAGGCGAAATAGTGGTAGGAGGAGCAGTGGCTCCAGGAATAGTAGTGGTAGGTGTTGTCGTTGCAATAAACAGTGTTGTTCAAATATAAATACTAGTAGCTGGACTACAAATAAAAGTGGTTCGCAGGCAGGCGTAGGAGCAGAACGAAAGAAGAAATGCAGCCGCAGTAAAAATAACAGCCGTACACTTTGTGGAAGTGGCACGGGTGCGCGCTGACATTGTGTGTGTAAGACTAGTACTACACGCAATAGTATTGGCAGTAAGCACTAGTAGCAGCTACAGAAGTCTTAGACATCGCAGCTTTGTGCACGTTGGGGTACTGCGTGAACTGACAGGTTCCCCAGCGAGATTAGACATTTTTATTGTACTGGTGACTATCGTGTATGTCTATCAGTAGCAAAGTTGCGATCGCAGGGAACACAGGGAAAATTGTACTAATACAAGCGAACTATAAAGTCGTTAATAATACGAATACACAGGAAAAAGAGCAATGAGAATATGCGAACTACCAGGTAGTTGATAATGTGGACACGTGTGTATTTAAGTGTGATTTTTTTTTAGTGTGCTTGTGTGTGTGTGTGTGTGTGTACGTGTGTACGTGTGTACGTGTGTGTGTGGACGTGTGTGTGGACGTATACGTCTACACGTGTGTGTTTGTATATATACGTGTATACATATATATTACATGTATGTATGTGTACGCATGTATGGATATATAGCTCTATATAGAAGTATGACGGTTTGTGCGCCCGCATCCACGTTTGCTCAAATATCCCAATTTGTGTCTAATTCCAATTCCTTGAAGGTTGTTCGGGATTTTCTGTAGCTGACAACATACTTCTCTTCCTGTGTCCGACAATCTTAAGACTTCTACCACAAATAGGAGGGACACAAATGATAACAGAATTTGCATGCGAGAGCGACTCCTCCTGCGTAGGTGGATACGTACACGTACAAGTGTTTGTATACGCGTATATATATATATATATATATGTATATGTGGTACACCTGTTTACAGTCAAGACCAAGCAGAGAGAGAGTCACAATTCTTGATGAAGCTCTTGGGATACGTGCTGAAACGGATCAGGTGCCTGCACATGTTTATATATATAGGATATGTTGAGGTATGCATTCCTATATATATACATTATTATATAGTCATGAACAAGCAGTCCTAGAGTACCGATCGTAGGTAAGCGTCTGGGAATGTAGAGGATTACGTGCCCAGACAAAGCGAGAACCATGATATGTATATTTACGCATATATATATATATGTAGATGTGTGTACAGAGAAAGATAGATCAGATATATGTATCTATGTTAACGTGTGCGTAAGTGATGGGCGTGGGACCACTGTAACGGATTAAAATTTTCACGCTCGTATGCACACACGGGTGCCTGCGCATTCCTGCGTATGCAGCAGAAGACAAGAATGCGTGGCTGCCCTTTCCATTCGCCTTCTTCTCTGTTCACTGCCGGCTACTGGCGTATACACATGTCTCTATACATACGCACGAACGCCTATAGAACAGAGGACAGTGTAGAACTCGATACACATATATGTGTATATTTATATATATGTGTCCACTTCTCTGTGATGTTACGTTGGGAAAGGAACAAGGGCGCATCTATCTGCAAGCGTTGGCTTGTAGAATACTGCACCCACGTTGAACTGTTCGCGGACCAAGCACCTAAGATGCTTGAACCTCCACAGCGTAATGCCCCTAATTCATCTGCGGTGACACTCACCCGTGCATTTTATTTCTCCTGTGCACCTATACTCCAATACCGTAGTGACTGGCAGGGGACACACAAGTGTTCCTAGGTTGGATGGCGGCTTTATATATTTCAATCTCTACACGTATTATTAACAAGGTATCTACACCACATGTGGCTGCGGTAGATGAGCGCATGTACACAGGTGTACGAAGGCGCATGGGTCTTCACCGTCTTTGACGTACGCCAGGCGCTTTTTCGTGCAAAGTCATCTCGTACCCTAGAAGCGACTGCCAAAGAGCACTTACGTAGAGACAGAGTGTCCCCGTACAAACCAACCTACGTGCGAACAGAAGAGCATGGGTATATATAGATACATACAAATTTGTGTATACATATACGTGTGTACGTGCATGTATGTGAAGGTTTACGGAATTTGTTTTTGTACTTTCTGTATCTACGAATGTGTGTACGTCTTCCTAGATCTCATGCTACTCTGGAATTTTACGCATCAAAAAACTCACGCAGATAATGGAAATTCGTATGCCGGCATACTCAAATGGCGAAGAGTGCAGGCCTTCGCGACAGTGGTACGCCGAATCGTTCCTGTTAACTAGTTAACGCACATCGGTATTTCTGCATGTACAATCACCCGTACATACTCTTACAATGATCAATCTATACCATCCACAGCGATGCATCGCCGCTAGTGACCCCACTTTTTTCCAGGAAGACGCAAGGCAGATGAAGTCAGTCGTTCTTAGAGCCGCAGTCGACTCAGTGGCAGACGCAACCTGTGTGTTACCTTCACCACAAAAAAGCCTGTGCTGATTTTGCTCTTTGTACTGAGAATTACTGGAATAGTCTATTCCTATCGTGTCGGGAGAGTATACTCCCTAGGATTAATGGAAATTAATCAATATACTCGGGAAGGAGTCTTGTTGTATACCAATGATGACTAGGTATGCGCACACTTTTTGAACTCGACATTCTCTCTCGTGAAAAACGTGGTCACCTTTCTCTGTGCAGCACAGTAAGATTCCTGTCAATATCCAGGCGGTTTGTTCATCTCGTTTGATCGAATACGTCGTACGCGTACACAGTACCACTGTTTGCAGGAAGGTTTGAATGCGTGTTGACGTGCAGTGTGTACGCACCCGCGTGCAGTCTGCCAGATGTAGAGGTTTATTCTCCGCCCGTGTACCTATACGCGGGAAGACAAGGGGCGAAAACAGGCCCAAGGACAACACGTGCACCTCTGGACCTGCCACATTCATATACTATTACAATACGTGCAACTCCGGAAGCAGCTGATTCACATTGAAAAATGTGACAGATGATTGTATACATATATGCATATAACGTACAATAGCGATTTCGCAACCCTATACCCATGTGTATGAAGCTGTGTATGCGCACGTGTATCTGCGTGTACTCTTCCACGTATCTGAAGAGTGAGCTATTTAGCATGCCTTATTAGAGTAAAACAGACCGTATTGATGAAGTCGCGCGGTAGGTGCCATCCCGCTGACTCTTGGAGACGAGCTGTAATTTGATTGCTAGCTCAGCTTCTTTCTTGCGCACAGCTCAGAATTCTTGCTTGATAAGATAAAAGTAGTAAAGTGGATGTGTCCTTTTCCTACGTGCACATTCCTAGACAAATGCGGATAAAGATGTCGAGTGAATTTGTTTATGCAAAACATCAGCTCAAAGATGGAACAGTAGCTATATACTTACTTCGGCTATGTTTTATTAGAGCAGGAGGTGGAGTGGACGCGCTTAGTGATGCAATATTTACTTCAGCAGGAGGCGGAGTTGACGCGCTTAGTGATGCACGTCCGCAGAGAAGTGTAATTGTACGTTTCCACTTGGATGAGTGGATCAGGGAAAGAAGACAGACGACGGTAGTTCACGGTGTTGGACGCGATCACTCTCACCATCTTCACTGCAAATGGCTTGAAGACCTTGCAAGCCCCGGGTGAAAAAACTAGTGTAGGATTTGAATTACGCGGCACACGTGTGTCGTAAAAACACACTGGAGCTAGGATCACCCGATGGCGCTAATGAGGTTGTGACATTATAGGTTTTCAGTTATTCAGAATTTCTGCACACCAAGCAGTTCAGTGTCAGCTCAAAATCGGGGACGTACAGCAGGGAAAACACTTCACTGTTCAACCACAGTTTAAGTCTGAGAAGTGTGAAATGCATCCGGTAATGTTAGAAGCGCATCTTTTGCGGTTGCTACACAGCAAGTCGACTATGACGTGGAACCACTTTTCTCGTCGGTCTTGCGCCTTGCAGCTTGAATGTCGGAAGCGTGCCGGCATCCAAACTGGTGGACGCCAAACTTCTCCAGAGACTCATCGCTGAACGACAGACAAAAAGCATTCAGAGAAATGTATACATTCGCAGTAGTGACGTGAGATTGTGTGCGTAGCCGTATCGTTGCACGTGATTGCGTACACATCTCTGTATATGTATACATATCAGTATATTTACATCTACACAAACGCGCATATCTGCACACATATAATTCTATGGATACGGGTGGCTATCTTGGACGTTTTCATTAAAACGCCTACTTTAACTGAAACAGTGAACTGTCACCTTTAAAAGTCCCGAGTGCGCACTGTACGGGGACGCCGTCGTCTCTGTGACTGTATGTACTACACCGGCGTATTAGAAGCACGTGTGTTCATTTGAGATTGACTTGAGCACTGAGGGAGAATCCCTAAAGGAAACATTTGCAAAGGTGTTATACATTTGTATGTATATACGTGCATAATGCACGTAATTTGCAAAGACGTTACACATACACATGTATATACACATGCATAATGCACGTTTCTCTATGCCCTATACATGCACGTGTGCGTTTTCATGTAGTTCTGTGTGTAGCGGTTTCAACCCCATTATGCAGAGAACGTATCTACCTCCCACAAGTCTTGAACGCAAGAATTAGACGGCAATGGACTTAGTGATGGAGAAAGGTACGCATTAAAACACGTTGATTCGCAAATGCATGCAGTTGTATGCAAGGTCCACTCTGTCGCAATTGATGAAGTCAACGTCAAGAAGCCTGACAGACGGCAGCAAAACACCAGGTTAAATGTTCACGTGTAAGTACTTAATGACAACTCGGTCTGTGTGAGCGGGCTTCTATCCACTTAACTTTGCTGTAGTAGAGCGCTGAAGAGCCATCAGGAGACCTGAAGTGAGTGTTGAAATGTCCTTTACCGCAATGATGCATGTAGGTTCTAGATTTTACCACAAGTTCATGGAAAGCATTTTCCTTAAGTGCCTCAGCACACGTGTGTTTCTGATAAGCGCTTCCCTTTAAGTGCCTCAGCACACGTGTGTTTCTGTTTGACGAAACTACATACTTAGCCCAGCTGCCTTAAGAGAAGACTCCGATACTAAGAAAACGACTTGAAACAGGAGAACACCTGCATATCTGATAGCTGATAGTATGCTATCGTAGGCACTACCGTGTCGAACTCCTCTGAGTCAACCCCTCTGCAATTCAGTTTAAAACTCTCACGCAGTCGAATTTTGTGCAACTGTGGAAAGACGGTTTCAATATAGGTGTGTAGCGGTGAATACTGAACGACGACAGTTTGGCCGGCAGAAACGGGAAAACCTTGACAAGGCTTACAGGAAATCATTTCGTAATTCGACAGTCCTCACTGTAGATCGCTGCCCTGCCCAGTGGACTTTCTAGTGAGGATAACTGATTAGAGTTGCAGTAGTTCGGTATATTCTCCACATACCAGTGAGGACAGCTCTGTTTTCAAACGCATTCACACTACCTAACCTGCTGCCTCACATTTCGTCCACTGGCTGTAGGGACCGGTGAAGCTACTACAAGTGTCCTCTTCTGTATTTTTTGGTGTACCATGTAGAGGTATGTTTGCTCTACAGTCTTTAGGCACACCGGAGTGATACGTCGCCCGTTTCTTCCCACCTGCCTTACCTGTTGATCCGTTCCTTGCAGGTAAAAGTCGTCTTTTGTCCACACAGTGCAATGTTTGAGGGGAGTCGTTACACATGTTGCGTGTGGGGTTGTAGACTAACGGACACGGGATTTACGATATAATGGCATCCATGTGCTTTATAAACTTGGCCGTCGCTTACGTCCTGCCCACTTCTTAGCATTGACAAAAAGCTCCTTTATTCAAATGTGTGCCACGGCTTAGTACTTGCCGTCCACATTTTGCTTATTTGCAGGACGTTGTCCAGCGAGATAGTACTTACATCCAGCCTATTTGGTGGCTTGTAGCCTGCTGATACAGATATTTTTGTTTGGGAGCCAGGTCTCGCACACGCTTAACCCATTGGGCAGGATGGTAATCATACTTCTCAGGGTCGTAAGCCAGATCGGCCTTCATCACCGCCTGACGGAGACCACACGATAGGGGAGGTCATCTAGGAACAGGGAACGAATGGAGAAAGACAGAGGGTTTATCGTCGACCCAAAAGTGGGAGACCCAGTGTTCGAATGCCACAGCTTATTGTGCAAAAAATCACTTACTGCATAGTGTGGTGGGTTTTTCAGGCCTTGCGTGACAGAACTGGAATACCTACCATGGAACAATACGCTATCACGGGGGAACTATCCTGCCAAGTGCCGAAAGAAGGTATAAGGTTGTAGGTCAGCTGTGGAGTGGTACTTGTTTTGTGAAATGGGTATTCACGCGTCCTACGTAGCGCGACGGTGACATGTCAGCTTAGTATGCTGACACTGCACTTTCTACGCGATGTGCAAGCTCGGGGACACTGTAGTATGTACCAGTGCCTTCTGGTAACAACTGGCAGAGATTGCCTCTGTGTTGAAGAGATACAGAAGAGCAGTTTTTGTTGCGTGAGTGTGGGATAGTTTGTTCGTGTCAAAAAAAGCAAAAGAGCTGCTGTCGACAGTGCTGACGCAAGGAACTGACCACCAGCCGAAGACACCGTAAGAACAGGGGGCAATCAGAGAAGGTTCGCCAGCACGTTGTTTACCGATCAAGCGTCGAATCTGTTATTCACAACGGCAGTGACTGAGTACAGTCGAGGCCCTTCCCGTCTGACACCAAAGAAACCGCGCGAAATTTTGCGTAGATTCTCCTTCCAGGTGTCCTGCTTTGTGCCACCTGCTCAAATGGTGTCTACACGAGCGTATGAACCAGGCCATCCTACACCAAACTACACTAGCACGTGTGATGTAAGGACGCGCCTGTTTTCACGCATAAGCTCAGGCACGGCCGTTCACCTGAGACACCATCATATGCGTCAGTTGCGACGTGGACACCCAAAAGGGCATCTGCTACCGTATGGGTAGTGATCAGCCTCCTGAAGGACATGTATCAACATTCACGCGGTAGAGCTTGTAAAACACCTTCACTTGTAGTTCACGTACGATCATACTGCGAAATCTTGTCTTTCGATACGCAGGGAAGACACTTGTAAATGAGCCTACATATGCTTCTTGATGTTACTTGCTTACCCCTAAACTCTTCTTTACTTCATCGAAACTCCTTCCTGTGCAGACCCAGAGATACAAGAGTGTGGTTGAACAAGAGAGTATTGTCCTTTTGCTTTATCCGCTGTGTGTTCTTGCCGTGGAGAGCCAGCGTGGGCTCCGGTAATGTAAGTGTTTCGGCAGAGGTACACTGTTGAAAATAAAACAATGCACGGTGTTTTCCACTGACAGAGTACAGTGCGAATATTGCCGTGAATCACTAATTTTTAAGTCGGAAGCACAGAGGTTGCAAACACATGTACAAATGGAAGTTATATATATTTTTGTACATACGTTGTTCTAGCACCACGTGGACGCTCACAAAGAGCTCGTAGGGCTTTCTGAAGGTACTCGAGCAGATCTATCAGGCTTGTTCGCCGTCTCTTCAATAAAATGCAGTTTTCTTCTTGACAACTTGACTACAAACAAGTATACAGGAATCCACCTGTAAGTGTACAACCCTGTACGTTTGCACATGTGGGTGGTTCTGGACAAGTTCGCATAGCACTTTCACATGCACTATTTCTAAAAAATGTGCCCTACGTTGTCCGTAGGCTGATATATGTGAACACACATTCACACAAAGAAAAACATTGTATCCTGAAGTCCCCTGGAGCACCTGCTGGTGGCTAGCAGTATGTGTACGTACACGCTTGCACGTAAATGATCGCGGAAACAGATACACACACACACACATAAAGAGCAGATAGACAGACAAATAGGGAAGCACATATAGCCGAGCACACATACGAAGCAATTATCGCATCTGCTGGTGGCACACAGGCAACATGGGAAAAGCTTTTCCCAGACACGTAGCTACTCCTCAAGCATAGACATCCACTAGCTAATAACGTATCTGATTTAACTCGCCCCCACATTTCACCTCTCTTTTTCTTTTTTGCAGTTATACTAACTTTTCCTGTTGCATCTTCGAAGGCACCTGCAGTATGTGCTGCTAATTTCGGCCTGCGTGTACACGTATTCACGTTTCAACGTACACTGCATGAGCAAATAATTAATTACACACACATGTATGTTACCGTACCTGCTGCCAGCACACACTCATGCAAAAGTACGCACGTACCTACCCTTTCAGCGCTGCAACTTGGGTGGCTGTCGCTAACACGCAGTTTATACGTAGTGTGTTGCTCATAAACAGTTACAGGTATACTAATCGACCCACGTACACGTTGAGACCGACACGCGTCGTTCGCGATATCTGCTATGGCCTTCTTTACCACTTCTACCGTGTCTGTTGCTGGCATACGTATATAACGCTGTGCAACCACACGTTGGAATAAGCGCGAGGAAGTGTACACTCAAGGGTGTTGCGCGTTGTGGCGACACAAAAATTCAACAGCTCCTTGTTTTCCTCTTTTATGAAGTATGGCTAGCTTGTGCTGCGTACCATCGCAGAACTTCTCGACAATAGAATCATGAGCTTCGCTCTCTGCAAGAAACCCCCAGTTCCTGACCCACTCCTTCGCGTACCGCCTTTCCTTTCTAATGTTTTCTGTCCTGATAGCGTCGTATCGCGTCGTCTGCTTCTCCAGCAGCTTCTCCCGCGAGTTTTCCATTGTGGCAGTGTGGTGGAGAGAACTTAAAGTCGATTGGCAGGTTGCGCTGGAGTTCTGAGTAGCCTCTGGGGAGGACGTAAGTAACTAGGCACATGTAAATATGTGTAGTGCAGCTGGCGTCTTACACAATATTTAGTCCTACGCAACGGTTCACCCGCTTATTCGAAAGTATTTGCTCACAATTGTACAAGACTGGGGAGGCTTACGCAGCAGAGAGGCGTGGGTGTATGTCGATCGTGCCTATTGGTGCCCTACACATATCTGTGTACTGTACGTAGGGTTCGAGCAGTCCTCACCGCGATTCAACATGCTGCTACGCATAAGTAACAAGCCACTGATGCAATCGTGTCGTACATGCCCTTTAAAAGATGAACACACACCTTTATTCAATATTGTTACCTAAGACGTGATATTTAGGGCCGCAGAAACTCCCCTTTTTGAGGACGGACCGTCGTTTTGTATTGCAGACTACTGACTAGTCACTCTTCAATACCCAACTGTAACGCCCTTGAGGTCCCCAAGGTCACACGATACGCACGCTATCTCATTAGGTTGACCGTCCTTTTTTCATAGGGAACACGGGCATGCCCCACAAGGGGCTGCAGCTGCTGTTTCAGAAGCCACTGTCGATAATAAGCTATACCGGCCGCACTCCTGAATAACAAGTATATTTGCCACCCACATGGTCGAGACAGGGAGCTGCAGTGGCGTGGCGGTGAAAACGTGAGAGTATATCTGTGTAAAATATTTGTACTGTATACATGCAAGCACGTACGTACATATGCGTTTGATGTACACATACACGTCCTTATAGGTAGGTGTGCATCTACCTGGAAAAGGTGAAGATATATATATATATATGTGTAACTATATCCATGTACATCCGTCTATTTCTACTTCTATGTGTCAGATGCGCGTGGTGGCGTTTGCCTGGATTTGTTGGAGTATTCCTAAGACACGTTCATCCAAACGTCTCTGAGACGGCAACTGTGTAGATATATCCACTCGGTTATATGAAAGGCACACACCCATGGACACGTACGTGTAAACGAGGGATGAAGATGCTTTTACCATAATCTCACGTGCAGTAAGAGCTGAGGCAACAGACGTATATGCATGTAGAGTTATTTTATGGTTCCATTGTAAAGGGCCTGGTGGCGCACTTATATGCACCTGAACTCCTGCAACACATCCGTTTTTCTGAACGCACACGACTTGCAAGGCGCACTGTAACCATTAAAAATCAATGCTATTTTCAGTGCGCCCCAACGGTATCATGACAACGCGTCCCACAACTATTAGTTATTCGACCCTAGGGGACACTTTGACTGTGAAATGTGGTGTAGACGCCGTAAACAAGCAGAAGATAGCTGTGGGGTTAAATCCATACAGAGGGGAATCAATACGCGTAGCCATACATACAGCTACATGTGTGTATGCATACGCAGATGTATACGCTGGTGTCAGCTACGGCTTACAGTCAACTGTCCAGAAAGCCTAAGTGCGGAAGCGGCTGGTGAAACCTCGTCTTTAGACCGAAAATAAAGTTACCCTTATGTTTCACGAGACTTCTTCGTCGTGAATTCCTAGCAGTCTCACAACCGAAGAGTGATAGTATTTTTCTGCTGTATAGCCTTGAAGAACCCACCCACCAGATAACCTTATCAGTAGTTTTAGGACGAGTATCGGAGTAGGGAGGCAAATTCAAAGTACTGGAATGTTATTCTGTTGCATGATACGCTAGTGCTCGCAGAAGGCTTTTTGGTTGAAAACTGGTAGTCGTTCGCTTGCACGTGAGCTTCGTGAAGGAAGCCAACTTGCCCTATTTCAAAGTACGAATGCGTTGCAGATTCGTCCAGCAAAAGGACGCTGCATAGAACGCACGCCTAAGTATTATATATATATATATGTTAATGACTACACAAGAGGCAAATCCCGCTCCACGAAGCTCTGAAAACCGGCGCAGTCGACCGCGAAGACAAGTGTCGCTCTTGGGACGCTGCCACAGCCATTTAGAAGGCGTATTGGACTACGCGCGGATAGACACATACATAAATATATATCTACCCACATTTATGTGTAGTTACATACACATACGTATACGCAGCATTCACACCCTCGACTCCGTATACACAGATCTACTTCGTATGCGTGTGGGCTAGGGACACGCAGATACGGAGAGAGAGGAGAAAGACGCAGAAAGATGGAGAGCAAAAAGAATATTCGTTTCCCGCGCACAGTGTCCTGCAATCACCCCGGGGTGCATCGTCGATCCTTAGTGAGTTTCCACCTCACGGACGCCGGATACCGCTTTCCCAGTACAACAATATTGGGGAATGACGTTATGCTACGCAGCAGACACTCACGCCTGGGATTTCTCCGAAAGCAGTGTTTTTCTCTCACTTTTCTGGAGTACTGTGTCTTCTCTTACGTGAAGTATGGACACGTGAATACAAGAATTTGACCGAATATTTATACACGTACTGTGCTCATGTATACAGCCTACCATTACGCGATTGCGCGGGCAAACGATCTGTGATGTACGTATGCACATCCTGACTTTCACGTGGGCGTGCCCCGTTCAGTGCAGCAATTCCATGCCTGCGTATCCACACCAACTCTCCAAGCTCTTCCATTCCAAGTGATAAGAGCCATACTTTTTGACAGTGGCACCGCGAGCAGAAAACCCAGCAGGATCTCAGACATGAATGACTTATTCTTCCGCAAAGGAGACGTGGCCGCTTTTAAAGCTTTCAATGACACGCAGGCTTTGCACTAATAGACCTTTCTTTTCAGCATATGTGGTACCGACTGACAAAACAGCCTTCAAAATCATATCGCTGCTCAGTGAGTTTCGCCTTCTCACGTGCAGACTTCCAATCGAGAATGTACATGTCTGTGCAACAAGAAATGAGAAACAAACATCTTTACAAACATCAACAGCGCTCACTACTACTATTAGATTGCCTTGTGAAGGATGGACAATTTTACATTTGAAATACTCGTGGATGTGTGTGCCTGTGCACAACAGAAGTAAAGTCTGAACAATAGCAGTGCCCTTTTCTTTGAAACCCACACTCCTGTTGAGCTTTTCCGCACGCACGAGCTGCACTCTAAAAACCAACCATCTCTGTGTAGAGCTCCAACTGTGAGGAACGTCGCAGCACACACGAGTTCTCTCTCTACTTGTCGAACTGTGAAAAACGCCTTAGTGCCTGATTCCTCCGTAGGCACTGCTGTACATACTTCTTTCAACCTCACCTCACTACCACTGCGAACGTGGTCATTGCTGGACGCGCTGGAAAGGAAAGGACGGTGAAGAGGGTCCGCTCAAACTCTACAAGTATTTGCATCTGCCCTCATTGCCCCTACTTTTGAAACAGAGTCAACTGACACGCTAACTGCGCTTTAGCGACACCACAAATCTGTTTCACGCTCACCGGAAGATGAGCTTCATAATTTCTCCGCGAGTGTAGGTCTCTTTGCACCGTTTAACCAGTTGCAAATTGGGGAATTCATGTGAAAAACAGCGAAAGAACAACGGGAAAATCAGAAACGTGCCGACATTACAAATGCGTAAATGTGTCTGGTGAGCCGACGTACGTCGTGCAGTCGGGGTAGGCGACGTACACAGGTACGTAACATGTGCGCCGCCAACGGTTAGGTCTGCTGCACAAAATCTAATGTACTCCTGATTTAAGTGGACAAATCGGAACACAGTACGTCAAACGACCGCGGTGAAACTAAACGATCAGATTAGCGTTTCCGCCGAAAGAGCTGTTCCAGAGAGCCCTCCGTGCTACCCGGGGCACTAGGAAAGCAGATACGTCCACAAGGTGTGAAAAAAGGCAGGCGACTCCAGTGAACCGTCTGCCAGGTAGAACCGTGAGGGAGATCTACAGACTCACAAGCGCCAAGCAAGCGACACTTGAGGACACATGGAGTGCACCGCAGTGGCTCGTGCTGGCCTGAGTCTCAGGAAACAGACTGTTCATATTTTGAGACGCTGTGCAGGAAGCGGGGAAAAGGAGTTACAGGGCTAAAACCCTGTATCACCGGCGCACTACAAGAAAATCATATGCAAAGTAGAGAAATTTCTCCACAATGCCTGTTCGACAAAAACGCCTTCCCAAGTAGCACTTTTTCCAATCGGGTGCACTACAATCTCCTTCGCTCTTCGAAGGACAAGCATGTATGGTGCCTCTCATTGTGCAACACTACCTTTATGTACACATGCAAACTCACACGTCCGTATCTGTCCGCATTTTTCGTTAGCTCACTCGTGCACTTCTGATTTGAGAATACGAGACTTGTTCCGGCAGCCACCAGAGAAGCGGTGCAACGAAGGGGCTGAACAGACGTCTTCTTATCTGTATATTTAATCGCATGAAATAAAATTCGAACCCCGTAAAGACCGGCCTTTTCTCTCCTCTGTGGAATCTGCTTGGGCTCAATTTTCGTTCATTTATTCAGTGGGTTTCCTCTTCTCCTTCGCCTTGGGCAGCTTCACCCCCAGCTCCCTGTTAAGCTTTTGCACGACTGCGCCGTTCGGTATAGCCTGCAAGTTGTCAAATAGATAAAGGGGGATTTCGGATGCAGTTCTTTCACATGTATTCATCGGTACATTCACCTTTTAATTCATTGGTGCATGTTGCTTCGTATCGATTTCGTGGTCTGTGTACATACGCACATGCGTGAATATTCACATGCAAGCGGGGCCAGAAGTAAGCCGTCCACTGCGGACTTCGCATTATATGTCAAGCAGTGGACAGTACGGAGGGGAAGACGTTTCTTCATTACTACGCACGTCGTTGCCCGGCTTCTCTGGTGGCTGCCAAAACACGTTTGTTCTTGAGCGCTCACTCCGGTAGGCACGTGTGTATATGATACATCCGTATACATTTATGCATATACATGTACGTACATATATATACACATATATACATGTACAGATGCTCCTAACCATACACACGTATGTCCAAAATGCCGTCTACCCGGCGCACGAATACGCACCCTTTCTAATCGAGTTCCACAGTGACGCCGTAAATCGCCTACAGGAGTCGCAGAAGCGAACACTTCTGAAGAAACGAGATATCAATTAAGCGTACATATAAACCTATAGATAGGAGGATGCGCTGCGAGACCAGAACATTAACAAACGAGGCAACGCACGCCCACAAAAACACTTTTCCCATAAAAATTCTTTCTGACGTCTTCACGCGCCCCTTGTGACGGCTCCGCCCATTCGATCAAACAGCGTCTGTACCTCTTCCTGAATGGCCCTCTCGACATACAGTCAAGTCTTAGTTGCCTCCTCTCCTGTGTAAACACAACGTGGAAATAATGCAGCTTGACACACACATTCCTACTGCTCTCTTGTGAGGAACGTACACCGTGAGGAATGTTTGTTCCTCCTCATCTTTTCCTCACCTTTCCACTTTCGTACTCAACAATTACAGCGGTCTTCTCGTTGATTGCTTGAGCAAGCTGCGCCTGTGTGAGTTTCTTTTCCATACGCGCCTGTTGGAGGGCGCGCGAGAAGTCTGCAGAAACGCGGTCCACGTGGAAGTCTTCTCCCTCTGCTTCCACTTTCTTTGCGCTGCACAAGAAAAAAACGTTTCCAGGGTTCACGGGCGAGGCTGGGATGGACGGAACTACAAAGTGGTATTTCCATACAGAGGAACGCACGCAAACGGATGCGTACGCTTACACACAAAGAAAGCTACAAATCTCTGCCTCTTATTCTCCTTTGTTCGCACTGCGGATAAAACAAAAAGCTTTTAATCTTTTGATCGAATAAATCGCGATCCGGTGGAAAAAAGACTAAAATATTCACATAGTATTTGTGTATCAATGTCCGGTCAGCACTCTACATGCACTTATGTGCTTTCCTTCTTTTTACATTGATGTAAGTAGATATCCGATTTGAACCAGAGTTACACATGTACATAGTAATATGTACAGGCAGTTGAATACAAGAGAATTCGTGTACACATATAAATATATTTACATGTATACACACTTATACGCATAACCACGCGTGTACATACAATGATACGTTATCTACGCATACGGACAAGTCTACATACACCTACACACACATATTTGAATTTACCCCCGTTTACAATTCTCAACTTTACAGGTGCAGACGCAGTCGTACTGAGATATGCATGTATGTCGACACCCACGTAAGAACCGAGAAAGAAAATAGTAAAACGTGAACTGTCCCTGCTGCAAAATATCAATATACACATACATCATTAGGGCACGTGAGTGCGTGCACGCTCCGGTACGTCGAGGCCGTTATCCATGTGGCCAGAGGCGGCACGTGAGAACACATGTATAGATACACATATACATGGACGTACACGTGTACACATATGTGTTGTGGCACGCACACTGTACTACATATATACATAAACGTATATACATATACACCTATGGGGCGAGAGGCAAGAGCACGTGTCCATCGACATGGGCAGACGGAGATATACATACGTGCAATGCTGCACAGACAGTGTACCAAGTGTATATTTTTATACTGATACAGAACAACGGTGCGCATACACCTATAAGAACACAGATATGTATAAATATAGGTGTATATACCTACGTGTCCAGTTTACTATGCAGATATACGAAAATCGATCGTGAACGACTATCTGACATCGCACCGACAAGGAAGAAGGAATTCAAAAAGAAAAAATAAAGTGAAAAGCAGGATTTTCCTGTTGCCGAGGCATAACGTGTACGAACGCGAGACGTAAGCGGAAAGGTGTGTGTCGCACAGAATCGCTCATGGAAAGAAGCACGTAGAAGAAGGATGACGCAACGGCACACGCGAGACAAGGAGCGAAAAGAGGAAATATCGAAGAAGTCAAAATACTCACTTGGGGCAGAGGGTGCCTTTTGTAGCTCTGTTTTGACCTCCAAGGACTGCAACGGCAGAAGAAAGCAGCGACACAACCGAAGGGTTCACCCGGGCCGCATAAACGGTTTGCTTTGAAAGAGAAAGTAAAAACACGCCCGCGCCCTCCCTCTCGTAAACTGTTTTCAAAACAAGAAAGAATACGCAGTCTTATTCCTTTTTATTAAAGGGGGTGTCCTCCCTCTCAATAAAAAATCGAAGGCGACACGGAAAGTGCGGCGTCTAATCACAAGGTAATTGTAATCGACTCCTCCTGCAAAGAAATACATACGACTGTTGCTAGATCATGACACCGTGGAACTTCAGACAGTTCTGCTTACCTTCTTCTACATCAACATTATAGCGTAGCCACCCATATGTATGTCTATGTATGTATGTATATATATAAATATATACCTATAGGTGTGTATATATATATATATATGTATGTGGCAAGAGAGACGTCAAGCCCTACGAAAAACCCACATACGCTGACCTCGACGTAAACGTAAGGACTCTTCACGTACATCCAGACAGAGAGAGTAGAAAAAGAGGTGAGGAGGACCAACGTCCAGAAAAAGAGTATCCCTCTGCCTATCATTCGAATATCACATCTGTGGGACGTAGAGCAATTTCAGCAATATTATTAGGACGCATGCCAAGTCCACGCTTGTATTCCCATTCTCTCATCAAGACTTATATAACGTCGCTGCGTCCTGGGTATTCACAGTTGCTGCAGAAACATGTAGACATACGAAGGTATAGATACGCAATAAATATTCGTGTACTCATACGCAAGCTTATACACACACATACGCCTCATCCACGCACGCAGAGGTCCATCTATTTACTATATACCTATGTGTAGAAGCAGAGATGCACACACACGCACCTATTTTTACATGAGAAAGATAGCCGGTGCTAACGCTGAATCGTGAAACAACTGCTGCTGCTTGTGTACTGCTACTACAGGTGCAGGCGACACTTTACACGCTGCTGCTTTTGTTGACTGCTGTGTTGCTGTTAAAGCGATGCCCAGCGAGAGTTTCCGTACTGGCGTTGCCATTGCAGCTTCGCCCTTTCCTCTTGCACTCCTGCTTCTTCTGCTGAGGCTGCTTTTCCTGCTGCTGCCCGTCGTCCTGGTGCCCCTGCTGCTTCTGTTATTCTCCTTGTGGCTGGTATTTTTTTCGCTGCTACTGCTGTTACTATCTTCCCTGCTGTTGCTCTTCCCGCTGCGGCTAGGTTGCCCGCTGCTGCTGCTGCGGTGTCTTCTGCTACTGTCGCTTGCTAAATGAAGCTCCCTTCAACGTCTGCTGCCTCCACTGCTCCCTCGTGTCCGACTGCTGCTATCCATGCACCGTGCTCTTTGCTGTTGCCAGTACAGTTTCGTCGATACTACTCTTTCTCTGTTGCTTCCAGCACTTTCTTTCGTAGTCTGCCTACTGCAATTACCCTCTCCGACTACTAGGATTGTGGCTGCAACATAGCTGTGTACAAGTGTAGAGAGTAACGAGTGCCACTTCTGGAACTTCTGCTGACTGCTGCTACATAGGTTTATACGGATTCACACATCTACATATGTGTACACATATGTGTGCGTAAATCCGCGTTACATACTAAAGACTACCCCACGTGTATATTTACATATACACGCATACACCGTATTGCGGGTAGGGAGGCAGTGATACACATTTCCGTACATTAAATGGTATAGGCTACAAAGGCGCACAGACACACATACATGCACACGTGTATACACACGCTACACATATCGAGAGAGGGCAAACACACACACATACGTACACACAAATAAGGGGAGAATATTACACTCATATACAAATATGTAAACATCCATACGTATACGTAGACACTGGCATATAACAGATGGTTTCTCCTGTTATCCCCTGATGCGGACCTGGTCGAGTCTTCCCGATAGCTGCTCGTGTTACTGCTGCTGCTGCCGCACATTAAACAAACGTACATATCCCCTGTATATTCAACACAGGCATGCGCGTTCTCCCTATACAGCATGCTAGAGATATACACACACGTGTGTAGACACACGAATGTTTCCTACACAGTATGTACACTTGTGTGCACATGCACGTGCGTGTAACAAACTCACTCCACAGACACACAGACAAACACAGACGCGGAGATCTGGAGGTGAAACAATAAACACTCACATTTCTTTTCCACCTCAACAGCCTCTCCCTTCCTGCGAGCTTGATTCAATTCCTGCTCTTTGCTCACGCCTTTATCTCTGTAGCCAGTCTTGTTCCACGTTACAGGCTTCCAATCCTGGTACGCCATGGTGAATAAGATGCGGGGGAGAGGGGCAGAAAGAGTGGCAACGGACACTAGTTGATGGCGGAAAGGAAGGTCTCAGCAGAGAAGAGCTGAGGTGAGAGAGACGCAGGTGGGAAAATAGGAGACGGGGGCTGAAATTTGCGCCGGGAAAGGAGAAGTGAGCAAAAGTTTGCCGAGCGGAGTGGTATAGGTGTGGGACACGAATATATCCAAGGAGTGGCGAGCGAGAAGATGCGCGACGGTGTTCGTGGATTAGAAGGCGACGCGTATGGATTACACGTAGGCGTACGGAAGACCAAGGGGAAATTAGTCCTGTCACCAGCGGGTGCAGCAACGGGCCATTCCCCTGTGTCTTCTTCCCCTTCCTCGCAGCACAGCCGCCGGTGTGGTGGCGGGATGAAAAAACAAACGACCTATGAATACATTTAAGATAAACGTTCCACGCGGAGAAAAAAAAAATTAGGCGCGAAGAGGTACAATATAACCTCGATGCAGCTCAAGAGCGCAACACTCACTCAAGCGAAGAATTCTGTAACTGCTCGTCCTTCATATCCGGAGGGAAAGGTGGTTCCATGAGTAAATGCATAAAAATTTACAACTGCTCCAGTGCGGAGTAAACGCTGACGTGACCTGCCACACTTTTTTGCACTATTGCCAAAAAAGAACGCAACGTAGTTTCCTAGACTTGACGCACTTGCATGCACCAGGAGAAATTACGAGAGGAAGAGGGGGGTCGTCTCGATGCGGCAGCGGCGACGAAGGCGGCCCCAGAGCAGTCAGTAACAAGAGCAGCGACCGCTAGAGCACGAATTCCCGCCGCAGAGCAGCTGCAGCAGCGCCGGGAGCAGCCGACGTCAACAGTGCTCGCCAAGAGCAGGAACAGGATTAGCAACAACAGGATTTGCTGGAAAACCATCAAGGCTGCAGTTGTCGAGCAGAGCAGGAGCTACGCAGAACAAGCAAACGTCGGAGCAGAGAAGGAAAAGAAATGCATGGTTTCCCTCCAGAGTTATCGACAGTGTGAAGTCTTTGCGACTATAATAGTGCTAGTTGCAGTTACGCCCCCCGACACACGGCGCCCCCTATTTTCACTCCTCCTTCGTTTTCTTCTCGCGACTCCGGTGTACGTACACTTGACTGTTCGGTAAAGACTTCCATATTCTCTCGTTAGACCCAGCACGTCTCGTTTATACCCGTTCTTCTTATGCGATTTAAGCGTGTATCTTTTTTTTCGAATGTGTATAGTAGTCCTTGTGGATTTTGCTTTCTCCTCTTCCTTCGTCCCATCGCCCACTACGCCTCCTCAGAATAAGTATTAATCGTCGACGACACTTTTCTACGGTCATCTTCAGTCCCACTCTTCGGTGAGGAAATAGTGTCTACCTGGTTCTCCCACTCTCTAATCATCCCCCTATACGTCATTTTTCTCAAACACCGTCAGCCGTACTTCCCTGTCTCACTGCGATGCATTTTCCCGGTGTGGAATATCGGAATATAGTTGTCTTCTTGTGCCGTGGCCATCCCCTGACGCCCGTGTTCCCGCCTTCGCTCCCGTTGTGGTTCTTCCTATGTGTATCTAGTGTGTTTCTCATCTGAAGGATTTTCCTTGAAAATCTTCCCCGCCGCGTTACTTTTATTTTGACCGTCCGCACTCCCTGTAGTCATAGTGTTGCATTTCACGCGGTTTCCTCATATCGCTGCCTTTCGCTGCCCTCTTATTAATTTCCTTCTTGCGTCCACAATTTTCGATGCCATCGTGCAACTCGATTATTCGAGGTGTTTATTACGTGGAAATATTTGGAAAGCGTTTGAATGGTAAAGGGAGGAGCAGCTACTGGTACTGCGCGAGGAACGAACTCACGCGAGTTCCCTGAAGTTTTTATAAATTATATAGAGCAAATACTGCATAGCCAGACAATTCAAAGGGGCCTGTTCCTCGAATAATGCCACCTTCATTACCTGTACTGCCAGGCTGAGTGTGCACTGTTACCCGTGCAACACCACAACCGTTAACTAATACTCGCGTTTGGACCAGTGTTATCAATTCTGTCTATTATTCTTCTCAGGACAATCGCATTACCACCGCTCTCTTAAACTACTACCGTTACTTTTTCATTCTTGTCCTACTTTCAGTGCTGCTGCTACCTACGTAACAAGTCTCATTGCGATTACGAATAACAGAAGTTTTGCTGCTGCTACTCCTGCGACCGCTAGACCACAATTATTCTACTACTACTACTACTGAGCGTATGTCACTGCAACTTACACGGCTGTTAGTACTGCTGCTGCTGCTGTTGTTTCTTTTTCTACCAGCAGCAGGTGCTGTGTCTCCTGCGCCAGCTACATATTACAACCTTTTCCGATATATTTGCCCTCTAAGGCTATGGTACTGCGCTTTCGAGAAGACCTGCAGGGAAAGGAAGAGCGAAGCTGCACTGCGACGCAGTAGCAGCGGCAGAGGCAACAGCGGCAACACACACAGCGGAGGAAACAGAAAGAGCAGCATTGACCAGCGTGCAACTCCAGCAGCAGGAGCCTCATTTTTGTAAGGGTAGACAGCAGACGTTTGCTCATGAAAAAGGGGAGAGGAGCAGAGCAGGCAAGACGAGCAGCAGCGACAGCGTCGAGCAGCAACCGCAGAAGAAGCAGTAGCAGGAACCGCACGAGAAGCAACGGCAGCGGCAGTAGCAGGAGAAGCAATAGCAAAAGCAGCGAGCAAAGGCACGAGAAATGGCGAGCACGGCTCAGTAGAAACAGCAACAAAGAAGAAGACGAAAGGAGCAAGAGCAGCAGCAGCAGTACTTGTTTCTCCTGTGCACTTTGTCATTGGACTGCGTCGCCGTGTCGTCTCCGCTGTCATTTCTGTGAGTTCTTATGGGTTCCCTGCTTATTCTTCTGAACGATTGTATACAAGGATTTACATATATATATATACATGTATATATATGTGAATTTTGGTGTATGCATCTCCAAATGTACACGTGTGCATATATGTGTATATACATTATGCATGTGTGCAGATATGTATGTATACGTGTGTACACATTTGAATCCGTCAATGTATATGTATATGTATGCATGAGCGTACGGCGTGCCCGTACAAATACTTGTGAACACGCGAATGACGTATGTGCGTGTGTACAGGTGCATGCCTCAAAGTATATAATGGACACCTCTGTGCGTTTGTATGCACATACATATACAGTTGTAGGAAGTGTGTGCACCCATGTTTGTACATGTATACTGCTTTTATACGCGTTTCCTCATCTGCTTGTGTGCTTGTAGATGTGTACGTATGTGTGTGCTCAGCAAGTTGCGATGGAAGCACAGGCTTCGAAACTGGCGGCAGGAGGAGCCGCAGAAGCAGCAGTAGGAGGAGAAAACGGATCAGAAGACGCAGCAGCGAAAGAAAGGGAAGAGGCACGGCGGAGAGCAGAAACAGCAGAGAGAAAGGAAGAGTCGGCCGGGGTCGACCTTGTGGCTGCATGCAGCAGCAGCAAAGAGACCCGGCAGAAGTTGCAGCAACGTCTGCGAGAGGCGAGTGTTCCCGCTGATGTCTTCTGGCAGGATCTGCATGCGCATGCAGCCCGAACTTGCGGCGGCCCGAAGAAGGCTGATGCGTACGTTAGCTCTTCCATTCGTGACATATTCTTCTCCTGTCTTCTGAAAGCAGAGAAAAGTTGAACTCTTGTTCGCGTACGTATCTGTATGGCGGTGGGACTTCACCTTTTGATATATATACGTATATACGTGTATGTATGTAAGAAAGTGGGGCTGCTGCGTGGTATTTTGCACGTGTAGCTGTGTGTGACTGTGTGACTGTACGTAGGAGCGGTCATGATAAGTAGATGGAGAGATACAGAGAGAGGGAGAGCCAGAGAAAGGGAGAGAACACGTATGTTTGGTAGTGCGTATATGATTTTTCCTGCTAATGGAAAAATGTGTATAGAGACATGTAGATGTATAGACGTAGGTATGTGTGTCTTCTCGAGGGTGTTAAAAAAGAGAGAGAGAAACCAGTAACTGTACGTACATACGAATTTCCTGTATGTACCCAGAAGGTGCAGTTGGGTGAGCATGTGTATGTATATGTATGGTTTATATGAACGCGTATGTAGACTTATATGTATGAACTTACTGTGTGCGAACAAGGTGCAGTTGTGTGCCCACATGTATATAAATATATATGGTTTATGTGAATGTATATATGTAGACGCGTGTTTGGGTGTGTAGCCGTGCAATGTTTGCAGGCACATGCAGAGAAGCTTTGCAGAGACCGAGAATAGTAGTCTTCTCTTTTTTGATGCAGTTTGTACTGTCCCGCGTTCTCACAAATGTACGATTCAATGCAACAATACGTACAGATGTAAATATTCTTTCAGTCCGTACATGTATATATATAGGTAGGTCGAGGAGTAGATAAATAGACATACATACATATATTTATATGTATATATACGTAAATTCCTTCAAAGTAATGTTGGCATTGATGTGTATCACCTGCATAGGCGCTTGCGGACAAGCGACTGTACATAAATTCCATGCATTCCTTCGGTCGTCCTCATATACACATATATATACATACATGCATATATCATTCTCTCTCCCTGACTATAATATGCGCACCCACCCACCACACACACACACACGTAGCCACTTCACTTTTTCTTTATCTCTTTATCTCTCTTGATACGTGTACCTCCGTTGTATCTGTTCTCTTTCTGCGTATATATACATACATGTACGTGTAACAAATATATTTCATTCTCTCCGTCTCTATTGCTTCCTTTGTATCTGTCTGCCTCTTCATATCTACATGTGTGTGTACATGTGTTCCTCTGTCCTTCGATATATGGTTGTGTTTTCATATGTGTTTATCTCTGCATGTATGTCACTATGCGTATATCTCCCACGTATACGTCTGTACACCCCTCTCAATGTCCAGTCCCTTGTCTCGCTTTGTGTCTGTCTCTGTTTATGCGTAGCCTCCCTATACGTGTTTCTGCAGACCTATCTCTATATGCCGTTCTAAATATATCTTCCTGTATATATGTATATGTACTTGTATGTTGTTCTTTCTTTATATATGTATTCATATATCAGTGGAGTATATTCCTTCTTTTCATATCTTTATTTGTGCTGTCTGGCTGTGTATCTCTCTTCATACATACCTGAATATTTCTCTCTACAACATTTCAGTATACGCCTGTCTCTATGCCTGTCTGCGAATGTTTCTTTGTACGTAAACGCCCGTCTCTCTGTCTGTGTCTGTCCGTCTCCTTCTCGTTCACTCTATATACATGTGTTCCCGTTTTTCTTTATGTATTTCTGTATATAGTCGATTGCTTGTACTGAAGCGTTGTTCCGTCTTTCACGTGTACCTGTGTGTATTTTTCTCTGTGTATCTCTGTCCATAGTACGTACTTGTTGTGTGGATAACTCTCTCCATATCGACCTTTTCACATATGTGTCTATATATGTAATTATATGTGCGTACATATCTGTCTCGTCTACCTTCGTGTTTCATACATGCATACATACATATATATTCTTTATTCTTGCGTATCCCTGTATTTATATGCCTGTATAGATATCTCCCTTCAGATCTGCCTCTTCACACACGCACATACGTATGCATATATATATATATACATATGTGAATATATACGCGCATATATCTGTCTCGTCTGCGTTTGTGTTTCATATATATATATATATATATTCTCTCCATTTGCGTATCTTTGCATGTATACGCCTGTATATGTATCTCCTTCCATATCTGCCTCTTCATACATATATATATGTGCATATTTCACTCCCCTTGTATCCTGATGTTATCGTCTGTCTTGCAGGGTTGTTGCTGCCTTCAAGACGATTCACGCGAAGCGCCTGGCGAATCTGAATCTTGAGCAAACAGACGCACTTTGTAAAGACGTCCTTACATTGCTGCTACACCAGCCCTGACTTCGTTTTTCTTCTTCTTCTTTTCTTCGTCACCTTCCTCTTTTCTTCTTCGTCGTATCCTGCTGCTTTATGCGCGTCCTCGTGTCCGTTACGATCCACTGCGTTCTTCATATCTTTCTCTGCTTCCTCTTGTTTCTCGTAGATTGACTACGGAGTACATCTCACTCTCTCTACGTCTACACATCTTTATATGAATGTAGAACTGTCTGTAATGTGGGAACCTGTTGCTTTCTGTTTCTCCGATAACTTGTGTACATATATACTAGTATATGGGCACACCCCTGTATATATATATATGTATATATATATATATATATATATATATATTTGTGGCTGTATATTGGTGTATAATGTGTGCAACTCTCCTACGTATGCACCTGTGCATACCAAGTTACTTAGATACGCACATATTTACTCAGGTGTATAGACGTGCGCATGCGTGTTTGTACGTTCGAGGCTCCTCTGCAAAAAAAATCTGCTTTTCTCTGTCTTCCTCCGTGGACCTACAGACGTCTAGAGTAAATGCGCTTGACGCATAGCTTATCGTTCTCTCTGCATCCGGCTCGTCCTTCTCCTTTCTCGCCTTCCCCCGTCCTATTATTATTAGTGTTCTTCCCCACGCGTTCCCGTTGAAAAACGGAAGATGGCGCTTTGATATGCAGACACCACGTGCTGGTGCGGGACGTGTCCAGATAGCGGTGGCAAACGCAGTAGCAGTGAAACACAGGTAGCTGCTGCAGCAGCATTTCTGCTTCTGCAGACAGCAGGAGCTGGAGCAGTTGTAGGGACGGTGACACCAGCAGCAGCAGAAGGTGATACTTAGTGGCGCCAGGTGTGTAATTTCAGCAGCATTGCCGCACTGCGCCCCAATGGCAACGGCTGAAAAGAAACAGAAGCTGTGGTGTCTGTACACAGCAAGCGTACTCCTGGCGACGACGGAAGAGCAACAAGAGCAGCACCACGCGGAGTAGCTGTGGATCCGCCCGGCAGTCACGAGAGGAACTTGTAAGAAACAGCTGCAGCGGGGGTATTTTGAACTTCACGCATACAGCAGCAGCAGCAGCTTCAATCATGCCTGTAGACAAAGAAACCAAGAGAATGAGGTAAAGAGGCAGCAGGCCCATAAAGCAGCAGGAGGCAGCAGTCATGTAAAGCAAGTTTCGCATAGCAGCAGCTAGCTACGCAAGTGCCTACGTCACCACCACATGTGATACAGCTTCGAATGCGTATGCGAAGCGGCTGCTGGACTGTACACAGCAACAACTGGGCGTTGCACCAGCCCAAATGGGGACGCTGTAGCAGCAGTGGTCTGTAGGAGACGTGGCTGCGGCAAGTCGACGAAGCAGCGGCACTGCACCAACAGCTAGGGTCTGCAGTCGCCCTTCGAATCATACGCGTAGACGTCACAGATACTTGTTTGCCGATGACGGAAAGGCTCTCCGCGCGCCACACCTGCCCACAAAAAGGCATTTTTCTCTCAAACAGGAAAGTCGAACCTAAATTTTTGCATTGGAAATATACGGCACATATCCAGGCCAGTGACAACGGTGAATTTCCATGTCGTCCTCGAAGATAAACGCCTGGTGAAGTTACTTCCGTCGCTCGCTGCTGCTTAGAGTAACGCCTGATACATCAGCTCCCTTCGATACTGGCACAGCCTGCTGCTTATATAGAGAAGCTGCTAATGCTTTTTCTCTTTCGCGACGCTTTAACATCTTTTCAACCTGCATTCGTAAGGATGCCTGTATTTATTTACACGGTTACACGTGAGTGATTGTATGTATATATATGTAGAGAGAGCGAGAGGGATATATATGTATATACACATATACGTATACATATGTTCTTTTGTAGATACAGATATGATCGTATATGCCGGGGTGCTTTTTTTTGTAGATTGCGAAGACGATGGTCAACAAAAGGCACTTCTTTGCTGCGAGTATATTATCTTTCATCAATTGTATTTGTGTACATGTGTATCTCCGTAGATCTCCTTCTGTGTATACTGAGATATATGGGCACATAGATACGTGTATATACATGTACATATAGTGTATTTGTGTTCATACGTGCGTACGTGCATATACGGGAGATACGTCATTTATTAGCTTCACGACCGGGAGTCACTATCAAGACCAGGCAAATGGTTGTTGCCATGCGGCACTGCTATGCATTCGTGGAAGGACATACAAAACGGCTTGAAAATGCTGATACGCATGCATGGGGTTGTATCTATGTAATGCACGTACGTGACTCACACCGTCTAGTAGTACACAAACACTTGCATGGTACGGTATTCCATTGATTTCGCTGGCAGCTGTATATATATATATATGATGGGCCAGTATGTAAGTGTACTTTGATACGTGATGTAATCAACGTGATGAAGCTCTTCGGGAAGACCGGACTTGGGAGCGTGAGGCGGTCCTAGCACGTGCGACATCCCGTGAGGGAAGAAAACTGTCGAGAAAACTTGACACACGATGTGAAACTCGAATCGAATGGGGTGGACAATTACGTACGGCTCTCAAATGTGAGAGCATTTTGAGTAGGGGCAAACGAGCTCACATGAACCCTCTCAACAAAAAATCGTATGCGGAGACTTCACCTGCGAAAAATAATCATGTGTAGAAACTAGCAGAGACGTACTCTGTCTGTATATGTATGTATATATATATATATATGTATAAGCGCGTTGAACTGAGTATGCAGTATATGGCGTAATTTGCTTCAACGTAGATGTTGAATATATATATATATATATATACATGCATACGTAGCGAGAGAGAGACAGACAAGCGTTCGAGGCGCCTGCGTCGTATGTTGCTTAGCTCTACACAAGAGTGTGGGCACATATTTACACTCACACGTGCACGAGGCAGCAAGTTCACTGTAGCTTGTCGTGCTGATACCCGTATATATGTATATATATATATATATACATACACGATATGCCTACCTGCACAAGCACACGAGCGCTCTAGGAGTGTCCTACGCAAGGGTACGCATGTGTACTTTGTACAAGAGTATCAACCGGTGATCGTATTCAAGCAGCTGAGAGTTTGCGCCTGTCCACACTGCAGGACGTATGTATATACGCAGTATGTAAGTGTATGGATGGAGACGTAGGTGCACAGCTTAGGGCTTGGGGAGTCTGCCATCTTGAACGCCCTTTGAGGCTTACATACGAATCCTTCCTCTGCTATTCGTGTTTGACTGGCCTGCATGCCTGGAGCGGCTTTTTCAGCAATGAAAATGCGGGCATCCTGCTCCTGCCGGTGAAGCAGTCGCATCGGTAGTTTTCTGGCCTACAGCACAGCCACCTCCTCATGTTGCTACAAATATCTGGGGTGTGCTTGTCACTCGGGTCCTTGAGAAGCTATTGGTGGTGCTGTAGCAGGATTCTGTTGAAACTTTTTGCCTCCTTGGTATGCAGCGCCGACTGCTGCAGAGGTCACACTGGTGTCTTCCACTGGCGTGCATGCGTAGCTGCTCCTGCAAAACTCTGTGAGTGGCAAACAAATCCTGTCACAGTGGCAAGCGAAGACACACTTTCCCCTTTTCAGAGGCGCCGTCTGCATGCTTGCTAGTCAAATTGTACAGCCACGGGTGTGCCCCCTACTGCGCGAGTGCTGCTGCTGCGGCTATTGAAACTGATGCTGCTGTGGTTGGGACTGTTATTGCGTATGGCCTGCGGCAGGTGCTGTCATGGTTGCTGTTATGAGCAACTCTGTCTGTTGTTGCGTATTCTGCCACTTGTGCTACTGCTGTTCCTTCTCGGGCCGTCGTGAGCGCTGCTGCTGCTGCTACGCCGGACTTTGCATTTAATCCTGCTTTGTCTACATATGTTCGCTGTCGCAGTTGCTGCCACATTTGCTCTTGCCTTGATCGATGCTGCCGCTGTCGTTGCTGCTAATGCTGCCGCTGGTGCCACTGATACCGCTGCTGCTGCTGTTGTTAGAGGTGCTGAAGCTGCTACAGCTGCTGCCGGAGTTGCACCATGATGCTGCAGTCGGGATGTTTCTTCCGCAGCCTGTGATTCTTTGTGGTTATTTGTCATTCTGTGTGTTTCATTCTTCAACCCTCTGCTCCACGGCATGTCTCTATTATCCTGTGCGCGCTCGACCTGTGCAGGAATGCTCCATCTTCAACCGTTTATCTGTGGTGGGGAAGAACTGATGTGCACATTCCCCACCCTGTCCGGTGGGGTCGCTACATTCGTCGTTCGGCTTTGCGACCGTGTGAATCTGCATTTTTGTTTTATCTTTGTTACGCCGGACGCGTAGGAGCGCCTGCTTCTGCTGTTGCTGCTGGTGCGTCTCTCGTGCTGCAGCTGCTGCAGCTGTCCCGTCCACGAGGGCTGCCCAGCAGCCGCTCTGTTGCTGTTGTCGCTGCTACTGCTGCAGTCGTGCGTGCCGGTGTTTTTTCGCCGCTGACTTGTTGTGGCTGAGGAGAGTGGCGAACGAGTGACTTCCCTCCTCAGATGTATCCAGTCCACGTTATGAACAAAATCCATTCTGTCGTCGCCTTCGACCAGCTTGGTCGGACGCAGAAGAACGTTTAACAACTTTTTCATGCATCACGCGGCGAAGAAGACACGCGTTGAAGACACGGCCGTACACAGCAGTGGTAAGAGTAGCAGGCCCGACCGTAGTCTCCGCTCGCAGCCGACTTGGGCGCATGCGCCGCAGCGGCCACACAGGGGAGCTGTCAACATGCAGTGGCCAATCTCATGCGCCATTGTTTAGACAGATATATACGCATGTAACATACGAAATTCGTGCAAGTTGAATAAAGTCCAGTAGACTTCTTTTGCCACTCCAGTTTAATATATGTGTGCCGTATACGAGAGGTGCCGTATGCAGGTCGTTCTTTGAGGTAGCGCGGAGTCCGTCTCCGTCTCTTTCCGTTTACAACAGACCCGCGTAGAAATTCATTTCTACGCGCAGATCGTCCTGCTCTTGCACACCGACCTTTGACGGCGCAAGGATACCGAAACGGGACAACACCAATTTTTCTGCAGTTTATGTACTTCCTTCGATCGTCGCCTCCCCCACGAGCAACGACGCTAACTTCTCGGCTGCAGTTCTCGGCAGGAGGAGCTGCTGCGGCGAGGGGCCTGACGCTGCTGCTGCGGTTGCGTCTCCCACTTGGCGCTGCTCTTCGTGCCAGCCGCCGTGCAGCCACCTCTGCTGCGGCTGCTGCTTTGTGCGCAGCAGTGCTGCCTGTCTTCATGGATCGTCTGCTGTGTGCTGCTGCAGCTGCTGCTGCCGCACGTCCTGGGGTTGCAGCGGCTCAGGCGCTGCATTCCTACTTGGCTACTGCGCGCTGCAGCAGCTCCACAAACAGCCGCACCGCTCCGCGCAGCAGCAGCGCGACCGAGTGAAAATATTTTCACGGCGGCTGTTGCTGCTGCTGTGGCGCGTGCCCTGAGGCTACCCTTCTCTCTTCCGCTATCTCCCCCCCTCTCCGACTCTACGTCTTTGCTGCAGGGAAGTGCTGCCCCTCCTTAACACTTTCAGTTCGTCGTAGTGGTCTGTACCTGCCTCTTCTACTACGACGTCACCAACATCTGTCAGTATACGGCATAATCTCTCACTATTGCCGCTGCCTCCGCTACGGTGCTGCTGTTTGCGCGCCCTGCTAAGCCTGAAGCCTCCAGCAGGGCAGCGACGTCCTGCAGCAGGAGCGAGTGCTTGAAGGAAGGAAGCGCCGGTAATAGCAGCAGAAAAAAGAGAAGAAGACACAGAAAAAGCACCTCCACTTGTATAACAGCAGCAGACACTATCGAAGGAGAAGGAGGAGGAGCAGCAGCGGCAGCAGTAGCGGTGGCTGCAGTCAGGAATGCGACCCCACTGCAGAAGCAGTAATGTAGGAGCATCCGGAGCGGCATGCGCCGTATCGATAGCAGCAGGGGAAACACGCGGCATGGCATCGTCTCAGAGCAGCGTGACGTGCACCAGTCTCCCCTGCCCCTCTCACAGCGTCTCTCTGGACACCGGCAGGACAAACAGCAGCAGCTGCGTCTTAGTCGACAGCTACAGCAGCAGCAGAGACGCCGCATGCAGTCGCAGCAGGTGAGCCTTTTCAGCAGGCGTGCTGCAGCAGCAGCTGTCCCGTGACGCCAGGAGCTGCAGCAGCAGCTCGTATACGGGATAGTGCGGCAGTGCGAGTAAAAGCAGCAGCGGGAAAAGGGGAAATTAGCTGCCAGGACTACCGTTTCTCCCGGACAGGCAGCTCCTCCTTTTCTCCCAAGGATGCAGCTCAGCGGCGCTGCAGGTGCCGCCTGCGGCAGTGCATTGCGCAGCAGCAGAGCCTGCTGCTGCATGCCCGCCAGAAGCAGCTGCGCGTTCGACGGAAGCAGCAAGAGCCGCTCCGCGCACAACAGTAAGAGCAGCAGAAGTCCGCCTGCCAGTAGGGGCAGGCAGAGCAACACGTGGAGGAAGTCTACGAGGAGCGACGCGCGCAACGAAAACGCTCAGAGCAGCGCAGATTCATCTTCCAGCAGCAGACGCGCACGCAGCAGCAGGTGCATGAGCAGTTCAAGGTGTACATACCGCTGCAGATACGTGCCCTGCAGAGAGTGTATGTACACCAGGAATTGTCTGTACGACAGCAAACATGTGGCAGGCAGCAGCCGTCCGTACAAGACCTGGTGCACACACCGCACCAGAAGTCTACACAGCAGCAAGTGTATGCACAGCAGCAGGTGTCCGGCCATCAGCAGGTGTACGTACACCAGAGCAGCTGCAGAGAAGGAGCGACTTCGAGCACAAACAGGCTCCTCCCTTCCCCGGCGCTACCCCACCAGCGGCAGCGACGGCTGCGGCATGAGTTGTCCTGACAGCAACAGCGGAAGGAAGAGGCAGAGAATCCCGAACGGCTGGGGCTGCAGCGGCAGCCGGCGCAGCAGCAAAGACAGCAGGGAAGACGGCAGCAGTGCCAACTGGGAGAGCGTTGTCAGCTGCAGCAGCGAGGGGAGCCTACGCAGCAACACGCGTCCGAGAGGCCGTCGCAGCAGCCGCGCGGACGTGCGCGGTATTCCGTCCTCCAGAGGTGCATGCGCACCAGGGTGCGGCCCCAGGAGTGTCTCGCTGCCCGTCTTCTCTTTCTCTGTGGCGTTTGCCTCTCCTGCTGCTGCTTCTCTTCACCCACCTGCGTCTTCCCCGTCGACTTTCTGCCGCGGCCACTTTTCTTCCCGTCGCTCGCTTTCTTCCCCTCCCAGTGCTGTCTGCGGTTCCCTGCGCTCGTCTGCTACTACCGCGGCGTCTTGTCCTCCTGCTGCGCTCTCCTCCGCTTCCCCACCTGCCGCTGCCACGTCTCCTGCTGCTCTCCCGGGTCGTCTTTCATGCGTCTCCTGCCTCTCACGCGCCTCCCAGGCCGCCCCTTCATCTTCGTCTTCGGTAGTTGACCTCCGGACTCGCTTTTCTTCGTCGTTCTGCTGCTGCACCTCTGCGGCTTCTGAGTGCCGTGCTGCAGCATCTTCGTCTGCGTTTCCTTCCTTTTCTCCTTTTTGTCCGTCCTGTTCTCCGTCTCGTCTCTCCAGCAGTTCTTCTTTTCTTCCTCTCTATTCTTTCTGCGAGACACCTTCTCCTGCTTCCGTCCGTGTCCGTCGCCTTTCCGGTTTCCCTTTTTCTTCCGGCTTCTTCTCTGCGGGTCTCACTTTCACTCCACATACTTCGGTTTCTCTTCTTCGCTTACCTCCCTCTTTGGTGTTCTCTTCTTTGTCCTCTTTTTCTTCGCGCGTTGCCTTCCGCCTTTCTTCTTTTCGTCCTCCTCTCCTGTCGGTTTCTTCGTCGTCTCTCACTTGGCCCTGCCGTCTCCTTCGTTTCATTACTTCTGCGTCGCCCGTCCCTCCGTCCCGACAGCCTGCGTTCTGCTGCCGACCCTCGCGAGCAGAAGCAGCAGCAAGAGGGGAAGCGAAAGGAAGGGTTTCTGCTGATGTTGCTGCTTGCGGCTACTGCAGAGAGTCACGTACTTGCAGTCAGCTGTCTGCAACGAGGCGCTGCTCCCGTTATTCCCCTGCTGCTCGTCTTCCTGCTGCAGCTTCTGCTGCTGCGCCTGCTCTGCCGGCTGCTGTGTGTACTCTTCCTATGCTCTTTCCTGCTACTTTTGTTGCTGTTTCTGCCTCTGCTCATCTTCCCGCTCCCCGTCTAGCTGCGGCTCCTCCAGCAGTTGCGCCTGCTTCTCTTCCTCCTCGTCCCTTTGCTCAAACTTCTTCGGCTGCCTCTGCTGCTGCAGGATTTGGTGCTGCTGCGCGCGGCTGTCCTCGCCGGCAGGAGCAGCCTCGCGCAGTCTCGTCTACTTTCCACCTCTTTCGACGACTCTGCGTCTCGGCTGTTGCCGTCTCGTATCCCCTGTGTCGTCGTCGGGGCTTCGTTGCCGGTAATCGTTGCACGCCTCTCCGTCCCTGTGCTAGTACTGCTGACGCTGTTGTTGCTGCCGCTCGTGCAACGTACAGACGCAGCTGGGGTGCTGCAGGAAGTGCAGCCATCCGTAGACGTGCTGCAATAACAGCAGCACCCGCAACGTGCTCAGCAGCACCTCGTGCCACAGCAACACGACCGACTGCATCGCGAGCAGCAGCAGCGCCTTTGTCTGCTGCAACAGGTGCGACAGCCGCGGCAGTCTCCGCCAGAGCTGCTGCAGCACGCCGGTTGCCAGCACCTGCAGCAGATGGAGCAGGACGAGGAGGAGGAGCAGCAGCAGCAACAGCAGCAGCACGTTCAATAGCAGCCGCAGCAGCAGGTCGAGCAACAGCAACAGCGATTCCGCAAGATGTCATTTCAGATCGAGGAGCACGAGGAGGAAGTGAAGAAGAAGCAGAAGCAGCAGGAGCAGCGCGCTCTGTGATTCTGTGGGGAAAAGAGGATTGTTTTACTGCTGCGCTGTGTTCAAACGAAGGGGCAGCAGCGGGAACTCCAGACTTGCGACGGAAGAGAGAAGCTGCTGGGGTGTACATACACCCGATTTCCGGCTCCTGGCCTTGTGGATATATTTCCACAACACGTATATGTCTTTCTGCCTCAGGCGTGCGTGATGCTTCTTTGTGTGGAGAAATGCGTTCTGTCCCAGTTATTTATTCTTCTGCCGCTCCTGCGGCGGCAACTTCTGCTGGTGCTGCCTGGGCTGGTGCTGCTGCTGCGACGTCTTCGTTGTACGTCCCGTCTCGGCCTTATTGCGCCGCTGCTGCTGCACGTCTCGGGTCCCTCTCTGCGTCTCCGTCGCCGCCTCCGACTGATGCACAAGTGGCAGCAGCTGGTAATACAGCAGCAGCACCGCCGTCTTCGTCACACGCAGGAGGCACAGGAGAAGCAAGTACCAGAGGAGCAGCCAAGGATGTAGGAACAGAAGGAGAAGTGACGGAAGCAGGAGCAGACGATACATCCGCAGCAGCAGCAGCAAGGCCGGCACGCGCAGCGGCAGGAGCCACCGTGTCCGCAGCAGGACCGGCAGCAGCGGCTACGGGGAGAAGAGCAGCAGCAGAGGAAGCCAGTTTTGCGACGTCCAACTGGCAAAGAAGAGGAAGAGGAGGAGCAGCAGCAGTCGCAGCAGCAGCTGCTGTTGCTGCCGCTGCCCGCCCCCCGCGTTCCTTCTTTCCGTCTTCCTCGTGGCCCATTAGCCCACACTCTCCTGCAGCGGCTGCTGCGTGTATTGCATCTCCTGTTGCTGCTGCTGCGCCGGCGGACGCTGTACCTCTTGCGTCTGCGGAGACGCCGTGGAATGGCTACCTGTCTCGCGCTGCGGAAAAGCGAAGAAGAAGGTCCTTCTGGTTGCAGCAGGAGCAGCAGCTGCAGAACCAACAGCAGCAGCTGTCCTTAACACAACAGCAGCACGGGCGGCAAGACAGCCAGTCACACCGCATTGCCGGTGCTGCTGTCGCGTTTTTGCAACGTTCTCAAAAAGGAGAAACCGAAACCTCAGCAACAGCAGCGACAGGAGGCGCCCGCAAACCTTCTGCAACCGCAGCAGCAGCAACGGCAGCAGTAGCGCGGGGTGGAGAAGGACCAGCTGGAGGAGATGGAGGAGGAGCAGCTGTCGGATACGTGGCAGCGGTCGGTGGCGAGCCCGTGTCTCTCTCTTCCGCCTACTCCGGGACTGCTTCTCTTGGCGCCTTCGACCAGGACCAGAGGCCGCAGCAGGACCAGCTGCGCTGTCCTCGCCCACAGATGCTGTGGCTCCAGGTGCAGGAGCAACAACCGCAGCACCAGCAGCAGAAGTTGCGGCAGCAGCAGCGCAGTCGGAGGGGGGCGGGTGCGCAGTCATGGGGAGAGTCCTCGGCGGTTTTGCGATGGCTGCAGCAGCAGCAGCAGCGGGCCAGTGATGCTGCGTTGCTGCAGCAGCGTAGGAGACACCCCACCTCTTCTAGCAACACGGGAGGTTGGGAGGCTGGTGCGACCGCAGCGCCGGCGCTTCAGCAGCAGCAGGAGTCGCAGGAGCTGCAGGAGCGACAGCAGCAGAATTTGCTGCTCTGGCCTGGCAGGTTGCAGAGGCAGCAACTGGCTGAAAACTTTCGACGGCTTTCTCCGCTGCAAGTAGCATATGCGCGTGCAGAAACAGCAACAACTTCGCCACATGCTGGGGACTGTGGAGAGAGGCGCGCAGCAAGTGAAAATACACAGCAGCGGTTACGGCAGCAAGAAACTTCGCAGCAGCACCAACAGACCCCACAGCAGCAGCAAGAGCAGGAAGACGTAGGGCAGCAGGCATACGAAGCAGGATCACAGCAACAGCAGCAGCAGCAACAGGGTCTGGAGCAGCAGCAGCAGCAGCAACAGGGTCTGGAGCAGCAGCGGCAGCAACAGGTTCTGGAGCAGCAGCAGCAGCAGCAAAGTGAACTGGTGGAGCAGCAGCAAGAAAATCGGCGAGAAGGAGGCCTCCGGTCTTTGGCGGGCCTGTCGTCGCAGCCTGCGTTCAACAAAACACGGCAGGTAGCAGCAGCAGAACCTGAGCAGCAGAATTATCAAATACAGCCAGTAACAACAAAAGCAACTCCACTTTCTGCAATCCCAGTGACCGCAGCTGCACTTGCTGCCACAGCAACAGCCGCGCCTCCGACTGCAACACCATCAGCGTCAGCACCCGCACCACCAGCACCTGCAGCAGCAGTAGCCGCGTGTACTTTTCCATTAGTAGGTAGAGGAGCGGGAGGGGTGAGTGGGACAGTGAAAGCAGTCAGGTGGAAGAGCAGCAGCGCAGAGAAGACAGCGGGAGATGGCTCAGGAGCAGGAGGCGCTGCCACACGCATGGGTTTGTCTGCTGCTGCAGAACATCGCAGTGCATTTTCCTTCGATACACTTCGCTTCCGACCGGCTCCGCAGCAAAGGCAGCAGCAGGCCGCAGAGGCAGCAGCTGAGCCGGTTGCTGCACACAACATCGGCGATGCAACCGCAGCAGAGGTGCAAGAGGGCGACAGAACTGCCGTTGCCTTTTCGTCTCCTGCTTCTTTATATTCCTCGTCTTTCTTGTCTTCGTGGGGTTCGTATTCCCACTCCTCAGCAGCTGCAGCTGGTCCTCCTGCTTCTTTGGTGAACCGACCCGACGTCTCTCTTGCTGCTGCTGCTCCTCCTTTTTCTGAGACTCTCACTGCTGCTGCACCGGCTGCGGAGCGGGACTCTGCTGCTCGCTACGCTGCGCCTGTGGCAGCTGCCTGTGCTGCTGCTGTTTTACCGTCCCCTCCGTCTGCTGCTGATGCTTCGTACACTTCGCCACCAGCGCCTCCCTCCTCTTCCGCTGCCGCTGGTGTCCCTCCGTCGTCCTCGGCACGCGCAGACGCCACCGCTTCGAGTGTGTACTCACACTCGGAGAACGAGGATGTGGGGAGACGAAACATGTTTGTATTTCGGCTCCTCTGCACACTTTCTTCGTCTTTCCTCTCGCTTTCGTGCTTCGCCTTTTCGGTTTCTTTCCTCTGCTGCTTCTCCCCCTTGTCTACGTCTCCGCTGGCACTTGCTGCTCTTGCGCTGCTGCTGCTGCTGCTCGGTCTCCCCTCACTGCTGCTGTCTCGCTGCTCTTCCCTCTCCCGCCCCGCGGTCTGCACTCCCCTGCCTGCGCCAGACGTAGCGAGGAGCGGCTCGTGCGCCGAGAGAGGCAGCAGCCCACGGGCCGGCGGGAGCAGCCATTCGCACAGCGGCAGCAACAGCAGCACCTGCGTTGTTAGCAGCAACAATAGCAGCAGCATGGTCCGAAGCAGCACCACCAGCAACGAAAGCTGCAGCAAGCTGTTTTACCACGGCGGCGTCGTCGACTGCTTCTTCAAACAGCAGCTGGACAGCTCTCCTCAACGTCAGACTATTGCTGGGAATAGTCTGCTGCAACAGCAGAAGCGACAGCAACAAGAGCCAGTAAACCAGCACGAGCAGAAGCAGCAGACGCTGACGCTAACGCTGCCGCAGCAGCTGTGGCTCCAGCAGAAGCTGCAGCTGTCGCTGCAGCAACAGGAGAAGGATTTTCAACGTCGACATCCGCAGCAGGAGCTTCAGCGTAGCGGACGGTACCAGCAGCAGCTGCTGCAGCAGAACGAGGAGGAGAAGCGGAGAGCGGCAGAGGAGGCGCGCAACACGCGTGTCTGGTCGGAGGAAGCGGACACAGCAGCAGAGAAGCGAGACGCAGCAGCACAGCAGCAAGCAAAGGACAATGCTGCTACTATTGCATGGGCAACTCTGCGGCCGTCCAGTAGGGCTATCGCACTTCTGCGGTCAAGACTAGCAGCTGCTGCGTCTTGTGTTCCTGCCGCAGCAGCAAGAACAGCCTCGCGCTCTACAAAGCCTGCTGCGCCTGCGAAACGCCATACCGCAGCAACAGCGCGTCCAGCACGAGCAGCTGCAGCAACAGCGACATGCAGAGCACCTACGCCAACATCAGCAGCAACAGTGCCATCATCGCCATCACACGCGAACGCAGCAGCAGCGGCACGAGGATTGGGGGGACGAGAAGAAGCAGCGGCCGCATTCCCAGCCGCCACAGCAGCACAAAGAGCAGCAGCAGCAGCAGCAAGGACCGCTGTTTCAGCAGGGGGGGGAGGACTTCCTGCAGCTAGTGGAGAAACAAATAAGATTTCTGCCGACACAGTGCCTGCGCCGCGAGCGGAGGCAGAGCGACAGCTGTCTTCAGTTGATGCTGCACGTGAAGGGAAAACTGCTGCAAACAGAAGTCAAGCAGCAGCAGTCGTCGCTGGTTCTTCGTCTCCCGTTGACTCTCTTCATCCGCGTGCTGCAGTTGCTGCTTCCTTCGTGCGGGAACAACAGACTGCACAGGGAGAGGTACCCCAAGGTTCTTCGTGGAGTCCTGCTGCTGTGTCTGAGAGAGAAACAGAGAGAACTGCTGCTACTGCTGAAGCGCAGCAAACTGCTGCTTCGGCTGCTGGTCGACAGCAAGTTGCAGGATTTTTTGCTGCAGCACAGGGAGGTTCGGGGGCAGCCCGTGCTGCTGTTGGTGAACGTATCCTCCCTGCTGGCGCTGCCGCCGCGACGGCGAGCAGCGCTGGTGCTGCGGATTCACAGATGGCAGCCACGGATGGAGCAGCTACGCCAGCTTCCGCGACTCCAGCCGCTTCTGCTGCTGCAGGTGCGCCTGCTGCTGCAGCTGTTTATTTTGGTGCTCCTACTGCACTGGCTGCTAGACCCTCCGCCGACGCAGCCGCTGCCGCTGCAGCAGTCGCTGGCATCTCCCCAACCACTTCTCGAGAAGAAATAAGAGGCGGAGCAGGGGCTGCAGGTGAGTCACCAGCGCCTCCCCAAGTGTTGTTGCGGTGTCTACAACTAGTTCTGCTCCTTCTGCTGCTGCAGCGGGAGCAACAGCAAGGAAGATAATATCGAACTTCGCGTTGCCTTCGGCCGTCGAAGCTGCACCGGCTCTTTTTGTGGGGTTGTGGCTAGCAGAGAGAGGCACTCTCCGGAAAGTTGTCATCTATATTCCTGCTGGTGGTACGGTCTCTGCTGCTGCTGCTGCTGCGGCTACGATACTGGTGCTTCTCCTGCCGTGTGGCTTACGCTCCTGACAGTGTGCTGTTGCTGGTGCACACCCTTTGAAGGCTGTTGCTGCGCTCCTGTTGCAGTTGCTGCTCCCGCTGCTGAAACAGAGTCGCTGTTGCTACTGTTGCTGCTGCTCGTTTGTTGCTGCGGCTGCTTTTCTGCTGCTGCAGTTGCTGCGGCTGCTTTTCTGCTGCTGTTTTTCTGCTGCTGCTGTTGCTATTGCTGCTTTTTCGCCGTTTCTTTCCTGCTCTTGCTGTGGCTGCTGCTGCTTCTCAGCCGCTGCTGTTGCAGCTGTTGCTGCTTTTCAGCCGCTGCTGTTGCTGCTGCTGCTTGACTGTTGCTGCTTTTTCTTTCGGCGCTGTTCTCGTTGCGGCTGCAGCGTGTCATCTTGCAGCTGCCGCATATGGTGCTGGTCCCCATCTTCTCGATGCAGAGGCTGCTGCAGCGACTGCTGCGTGTGCTGCTGCATCTATGCTGTTTTACGCACAAGCTGTCGGTGTGAGTGTGTCGAGAAATCCTTCACTAGCGAATCTTGTGCAGAGGAAGCTTTCGTTGACGGTGTCTGTGTCCACCTGCAGGGATATCCGTTGGAACGAAGGAGCGGCAGCAGCAGCCTACAGCAGCAGGAGAAGTAGTTCGCAGCGGCGGACACAATGGAAGTGCGTCTTTTCTTCACACGAATCCGCAGCCACTAGCTGCGCTGCTGCGCGCGCTTGACCCTTCCTTCCGATCCCCTGCAGAAGCAGCAACAGCAGAAACAGCACCACAAGGAGCAGCAGCAGCAGCAGCACAAGCAGCCGTAGGAGGCGTAACTGCCGCAGATTTAGCAGCAGCAGGCGGAGGGAGTTCGGTTTTCGCCGCGCAAAGAGAAGGCAGCACTCGCCGAGAGCTGCTGGCGCATGCATTGTCTTCGCCGCTGCCTTCATTCTTCGACATGAGCCGCATGCAACAACAGCAGCACCACCACTGGCTTCTTGCAGCTGACAGCAGCAGCAGCAGCGGAACAGCGAAAACGGCAGCAGGCGGCGGCAGCACCCTCACGACACACTTCGTCAGTTCTTCTCAAGTAAGAGCTGCCTGCACCGGGACCTGCCGTCATCCATAAATATACATACGTAGTTTTGTGTATTCCCGTGAACATACGTATGCACATATGTGCATATGCATCTATTATGATGTAAACCTGTTCACAAGTACGTGTATACATATATATATATATATGTATGTGTGCGTGCTCTCGTTATACATACCCGTAGCAACCA
Organism: Sarcocystis neurona; assembly: GCA_000727475.1. Lineage (NCBI taxonomy): Eukaryota > Apicomplexa > Conoidasida > Eucoccidiorida > Sarcocystidae > Sarcocystis > Sarcocystis neurona. The sequence continues at coordinate 5,393,357 of KL647289.1, read as the reverse complement.
ACATGTGTATTTGTACGCAAGTCGCTAGAAGGCGTTTCTTCAGTTTCGTACATAAGTGAGGCTGACACTAGGGCCGGCTGGCCTGTCTCTACCAGTGGGTGTTATGGCTGTCTCCGCCCTGCCAACGGTGGGGTGTTGTAGCTGTCTCGTCTCTGCGGTTTGCTTGCTTTCAGCTGCTACAGGACCTGCATGCGCACGTTGCTGCGGTGGATGCCCGCGCAGCAGCAGCAGCAGCAGAAGCAGCGCGGCTGGAGGCAGCGGCCACTCGTGCTGCGGCTCACGCCGAGACGCAGATGCGGATTGCAGCTGCATTTGCTGCTCAGCGGACAGGAACAGCAGCAGCAGCGACCCCGGTGCCGCCTTCTGCAGGGGCAGCACTTGGTGAGGCAGGGCCGGGAGCAGCAGCTGCAGCAGGTAGGGGATTTGGTGTAGTAGTGGGCCATAACAGAGAAACTTTGCCAATCCCACTCTCTGCGTGCCCTCCTGCTGAAGCGCTGCGAGTGGCGCGGGCAGCGGCAGCAGAGGCTAGGCGCCGAGCAGTAGCTGCCAGAGCTGCTGCGGCTGCTGCTGCTGCAGCTGCTGCAGAGGCCAGAGCGGCAGCACAGTCAACAGCGAAGCAGCTGCTGCTGCAGCAACCTTCCTGTGGAACTTGTGAAAAGTCGGCACCTGCAACCGGCGTACGGTGGAATGGCGTGGGAGAGGCGTATGCTGCTGCTGCAGCCAGCTGGCGTCAGGAACAGCCGCGACAGCAGCAGCCCCCGGAGTTGGTCAGCGTGGACGGGAGACAGGAGGGGAAGGCTGCGTCTGCGGAGAGCGAGCAACAAGACCAGCAGGTGACGAAGGAGCAGCAGCAGCCGCTGAGCGAAGAGGAAGCGAGGCGGCAGCGCACGTTGTTGGTGTGTGCGCAGTTTTCCATCGCGAGGGAGGTGCTTGAGCGGGTGGTGCGCAGTCGCGGTGTCAGTACACCGGAGTGTGTGGGGAGGTTCGAGCGACAAATGCACGCGCTGCTGCAGCAACACAAGTTGACGACGCAGCACCTGCAGCAGCAGAGGCAGCACCTCGGCAGTCGAGCAGCAGCAGAAGTACGAGTTCTGCTGCTGCGGTGGATAGATGAGTTCGCAGCGCTCCGCAGACAGCTCCAGCGAGCGTCACAAGAGCTTGGAAGCATGGTCTGCTTTGACTTTGCGGAGAAAGCAAACTGCCTGCTGCAGGTAAAAACTCAAGTGCCTGTGCCTCCGACACTTGCTGCTGCTGCCACATCGAAGAAGAGGACAGCGGGAGACCCCACGGGCGACCGAAGAAAGGGACGAGGAGAAGAAGCAGGAGAAGGGAAAGAACCGGTCGCTGGCGGTGTGACTGCTGCTGGTGCAGCAACTGCTACAGAAGACGGCGACGGACGGACTGCAACATCAGGAGCAAGGAAGAGCGTGGAAGACGTAGTAGGGAAGCGTCACGGCGAGTGGAGCAGCCGAGACAGTAGAGCAGCGAGAGATGGTGCGGGTACTGCGGCTGCCGCTGCTATACGGTGCGACGTCGTCATGGCCGCGGCACTTGTGCATCCGTCCTTGGCGTTTGCAGAAGAGAGACTAGAAGCTCTGCTGCTGCTGGCCGCGTCGACAGGAGGTAACGAGCAGACGCGCTTCGGCCTCCCTGCTGCGTTAAAGCGAGTACTACGTGCCGACACGCTGAGTCTTGCGACGCTGCGCAGACAGCTAGCCGATAAACTGCGTCTCGTTGAAGAAATGGCTGAAAGAGAGAGGGAAGTGCGCGACAGCGCGGACAGCGGAAGGGGGCGCCACAGCAGCAAGCGGAGGAGCAGCAGCAGCGAGCTCGTCGATCGCCTGGAGGAGCAACAACAGCAACAGTTGTCGCAGCGACAGCAGCAGCCAGGCAGGCAACGTGGAAAAGAGGGGAGAGAGGAGGAGGCGAACAAAAGTGCAGCAGCAGCAGGAGCCGAAGCAAGAGAAGCCTCAGGAGCTCCAGCAGCGTTCAAAAGCAGCAACACTGGAGTGTCTGCTGCGCCAAATGAAGGCGGTGCTCCTGCTGCTGCAGGTGCCACACGCGCAGGCGAGACTGCTGCTGCTGCTGAAGAGGGCGAGGAGGCGGAGGAAGAAGACGACCAAGATGTCGCCGCACTGCTGGCGTCGATACAGAAGCAGAAGCGACAAAAACGCATGGAGACACTCCAGTGGCTTGCTGCTGCAGAGACGCCTCTCCGGAGCCGCACCTGCAGCAGCCCCCAGCACCACGACAACTGCAGCAGCAGCTCTGCAGAATACGCCAGGGGGATGGACCGCAGCGGAGTCGAAGACGGCACCAGCAGCAACACTACCAGCGGCAGTAGCACCCCTAGCAAGAGCACCAGCACTACTAGCGGCAGCATTTATACGGGCAGCAGCAGTGTCTCTGTTGCTGCTCCGGAGGAGCTGAGCGAGGGGGCGTCGCAAGTGGGAGCGGGAAGAAGCGAGAAGGACGCTGTTGCAGCCGCCGCCTCCTCGTTCGTAGATTGCAGCAAGCAGCAGCAGCAGCGAGAGCAAGCGCTGCTGTCTGACAACTTCGCAGCAGCAGATGCTCCATCTTCTTCCGCTGCTGTGTCTTCTGCTGCTGCGACGCCTTCCTCGTCTTCTCTCTCTGTGGCTTGTGTTTTGTCTGCGTCCCCTGCCTCTGCTTCCCCTACGGCCGACGTGTCGCCCGCTGTTGCTGCGTCTGCTTCGGCTGGGACTGCCAACGCAACTGGTGCTGCGGATCGATCTGCTGCTGCTGGTGGTTCCACCCCAGCAGCTCCTTCGTCTGCTGCGCCTCTCTCTGCTGGTGTTGCGGGTGCTTCATCTGCTGCCACGCCGTCTGCGGGTGCGTCCGTTTCCGCCGCTTACGTTGCCTGCTCGGCTGTCTGTGCTTCTGCAGCTCCTGCGACAACTGTCTCTTCTGCGTCTGCTGCGGCTTATTCTCCGAGTTCTGCTCCAGCTACTGGTCGTTCTTCTCTTGCTGCGTCTTCTTCTGCTGCGTCTTCTGCTGCTGCTTATGGCTCTATTGGCGCAATGACGGCTGCCGCTGCCGCCCCTCCGAACGCTGCTGCTGCAGCGCAGCCGGCAGTCTTGCAGGTGCAACATCTTACCGTACAACTGCTGGCTACGCACCTGCAGACTCCACTTGAAGAGGTACTATCTCTGGCTCGTCTACTGCTTCTGGAGGAGGGAGAACACGAAGCAAACGTACATCCAGGCACCGCCCTCGGAGAGGAAGAAGCGGAATTCTTGGCGGAGGAGCTGGGAAAGCTGCAGCAGCTGCGGCTTAGCAGTAGACTCCCCTCGGCGTGGCCGCAACAGCAGCTGCACCAGGGAAGCGACGCAACAGCGGTCCCCCCTCGAGGAAGAGAGGGAGAAGCAGCACGCGGAGGCGCAGCAGCCCAGCTGCAGGAGGAGCAGCAGCAGCAGCTGTGCAACCAGACAGCCGCAGCCAAAGCAGCACTTCACAGAGCGCCTGCTGTAGTTACTGTCCTCGGACATGTTGACCACGGCAAAACTTCACTACTTGATCGCCTTCGCTGGTGAGCGTCTACGACAGTCCAACCGTCTTCAACTCTACAAGTGCTTCGGCGTATACGACACGTGCCAGAATGTCCCTGCATACGCCTACACACTTGTATGCGTGTGTGTGTATGTGTGTGCGTGTGGCTGTGTGTATATATATATATATATGGGTGCACGCTTATACACATCTATACTCAGGTTTGTGTAGACTATTCTCTGGAGGTGTTCTACCCGCATATGTATATATATATATATATATATATATATGTGGGTAGACTTCTGTGGTACGTTTTGTACCGACTGTCCTCTTGGGTTGTTCTCCATAGACGTGTGTGTACGTATATAT